>CM039132.1:49638016-49730938 GCA_022036555.1 Microstegium vimineum
TCATTGACATACGCAAATGCCGAACGAATCGCTCTGCTGACTAAACAAACCGAAGCAAACAAGGTACAGCAAACCGGGACCAATTGTGGACGAAAACACCAAGACCAAACTGGTGGGACAAAGCAACCACCCACAGCAGGTGTCAGCACATGGTGAGAGATGCGGAAGACACCACAAGCAGCGGCATCGGGCAGCTCCCAAGGGTGGGGCTGGGTTGAATGAGAGCGCCTTATTTCTGGTAGTGAGCACACATCTGTATGTATGCATGCCAGACAAGGAAGTGTATATGTACTGATGACTGTTGCACAAACAAACCACATATTGTTTTTATTTATTTATAAAGACATAGGGATGAGTAACGATAGTGATGAAATATATATAATTCAAACATCAAGGCCTTTTAGTTCCAAGCAAGTTGGGGTAGGCAACAGTCAGCCCGCCCACACACAACTGAGGAATCATACACCACACCACACCACACCACACCACACCACACAACACAACACAACACAAGACAACACACGAGACAGGCTGAAGCACAGCAGCGGCTAGTAGCTTTAGCATGCACGAGGTGAGGCTGTCAGGCTCAAACTCAAGCCATAGCTGCTACTGTAAGCTGAATGGAGTTCAGCTGGCTTCTTTATTTCTCAACTTCATTGACATAGCATATGCCGGACGAATCGGCTCTGCTGGACTAAACAAACCGAAGCAAACAAGGTACAGCAAACCGGGACCAATTGGTGGAAGAAGCACACCAAGACCAACTGGTGGACAAAGCACCACCAAACGCAGGAGTCAGCACATGGTGAGAGATGCGGAGACACCAGCAGCAAGCGGCGGGCAGCTCCAAGGGTGGGCTGGGGTTGATGAGCGCCTTACCTGTAGGAGAGGCAAGCAACAGAATTAGCGCAAAGAATGCAATTGGTTGTCAGACAAACTGGTATGCTAATGTATAGACCCACGCCCTCGTCCATTTATAAGGTGTGGTTTGGATTTGGCGTGGTCTCATCTCGTGGAGCTGAGTGACTGAGAATTGAGTATAAGCAACCTGAGAGGGGAGCCCCTGAGCGTCCTCTTCTTGTAATATCGTGAGTGGGTCGGGGTCGGCTTGTAGTGGCTGGGCTGCACCCACTGCAGCCTGTCCCACCATTCCTTTTCGCAGTCTCACTCCGCCGTGTTGTTGGCGCTGACAATCGGCAGTGTCCTGAGGCTCCAGCAGCCTCTGATCTTGAGGGTCTTGAGGCTGGGCGTCTGCAGGAGGCTCTCACAGATGTCATGCAGCTTGGGGAGCTCATGCAGGTGGATGTGCTTCAGGGAAGGAAATACAAATGTATCTTGATGTTTCTCTGTGCGAACAAATCTATCTTGATGTTGGAACCACATGACCTCGAGGGTGAAGACCACAGTGAGATCACCGCACCTCATGATCTCGAGGGTCTCCAATCTTCCCAAGTCCACTAATGGGAGAGCATTAGCCAGCCTTGGGCAGCAGTAGAGGTGCAGCATAGTCAGGTCCTTAAATGCTCTTCTCTTGAGTGGCAAGCCCGCTTCTGATAAAAAAGTGATTGGCATGTCCCTTCCCGCCAAGAAACAGCGAATGTTGGGGAGATGTGAGGCCCAGATTGTTCTCAGGCTGTCAAAGGCGACACTGATAGCTCCCTGATTCAATGCGTCACTAACAAAGACACATTCCAGCTTGGGACACCGCTCGACTCGGCACCATTCCAGTTTACTCCAACGTGACCCTAATTGATTTGCAGATATACTAGAGATGGACAAGCTATCATGCACATGCAGGGCCTTAGCAGCATCACATAGAAATCCTGGTACAGTAATACCACTCGCAGTCTGTAATGTGCTCCCCATCATCTTGTCTTCTATGTGCATGTAGCAGTCGTGGGACGGCCACGGCATGTTCCTCTCTGGGAAGGATGTAGGGTGTGGCCTAGGGGTTGGGGGTGGAGGGCATGCACACATGACCGCCGACCAAGCATCATAATCACCTCCTCCACTAGCCTGTGGATGCATGGTGGTGACATCTGTGTATATTGATGTCTTTATGCGGCTGCAGACGCAGATTTCCTTGCCTGCTTCTGCTCATCATGCCTTTGTTACCACCACCACCGGCATCAGCAGGGGATGGAGTAGTTGTTGAAATCACCACATGTGCATCTTTAACACTGAAATAATCTTTGACAGGAGCAAGTGACCCAAGGGTCCTTGCATCCCCCACAGAAATGTGCCAATCAAATTCAACTGGTGATCCACCTTTTATAGCTGCTGTACCAGTGCTAGTATTATTGCTGCACTCATGTTGGCGGGTGTCCATGTGTAGCTTACCCAAGTATCTTGTCCTCTTGTCTCCAGGTGGCCACAGGATTGCATAAAGCTTCCCACAGCCAAGCAGTATGAGCTCATCCAGCTTTGGGGCCTCCACTGCTCTGAGATCAAGTGTTTTCACTGCTGTGCCGGTGATGTCTAGGCGTTGGAGCTTCGAAAACAACCCGCTCAAGAGTAGATTATTCAGTTTAGCACACCCTTTGAAGGATATGCTTTCTAAATTAATAGACCTGCCAATGATCACAGTCTCAAGTCTGCTGCAGCTGCTGTCCACAGATAACCTTGTAATTGTGTCATTCCCTGAGATGTCAAGATGTTCCATCATGTCCTTCCCCTCGAGCTTCAATTCCATGTATCCAACATGCATACACTTCGTTACTCGGAGCTTCCGGACGTTGTACAGCAGCCCTGAAAGTCGTCATCCGTGTATGGAAATATTTGCCCCATCACATTCAGTTCCCTGAGTTGAGTCATGAAATCCATCATCTTTGCAGACAAGAATCGAGGGCTTGAGTAGCGCACATCCTGCACCCATAGCCTTTTGAGGCATCGCCGAATGTCATCATCGTCCGCTTCTGTATCCTCTGTTATCAACTCTTGGCAGTTGTCCAGCCAGAGAAATCTAAGGCTGTGGCAGCAGAGGAACGGAGGTGATGTGAAGCTGAACGCACATGCTGATAGCTTGAGCACACAAAGCTTGTCAAATTGTTGGAACATGCCTTGAGGAATGCATCGTTCAAGCCCTGGGATCAGCATGAACCCGTAGGTCGGTGACGTCCAGTGGATGTACTGGAAACAATCGAGGACTTGGCCATGAGAAACCGACCAGTCCAAATCGTAGCGAGGACTGCGTGCAACTAGTACATCTGCAGCCTCGGCACGGAGCAAAGTGTTGGACAAGTTGCTATGATGTTTCCAGGTTGCTGAGACTGAGACAAGGACGTCTGTCCTCGTGCTCGTGCTCTCCAGGGCCCTGTCCACCTTGGTTCTAGGGTAGAGCCGGAACCTCCCTTGGAACGACCACATCACCTTGCTCCCTGAGTATCCGGACAGAGGGAAGCCAAAGCTATCAAGATCGATTTCCTCGCTGCTTCCATTGTGGAAAATCACCAAGAACCTGCGGTTCATGGTCAGCTTCTGTATGTGTTGATAGATGGCCTCGGCGACCTGCCGTATCTCGGCGCGAGACTCCCTGCCCACGCCCTTGTAATCGTCCTCTTCATCTTGTGCGTCGAGCATCTGGATCACTGGAGCAGGAAGCTCAAGCTGCTCCACGATCGCTCTCTGCATCTCTCTCCTGCTCTCCCACCTGGAGCAGTCAATGCGGAAGATCTGCGAGAACTCCAGACTGGCGGCGGTGGTGGTGGCATTGGCAACAGCAGCAGCAGCAGCAGGAGGGGCTCCGACCCATGCAGCAGGCACTGCCGGTTTCTTCTCTGTCACTGAAGCTGCTGGGCTGAGCAGTCTGCCTACTTCTCGGAGGACGGCGGATGCTCCCAGCCCATTCCATCCGTCGAAGTAGATGACATTGCTGGGCCTGCTGCTTCTTGTAGCAGTGACAGCAGCTTCCTCCTTCAGTTCTGCGAGAATTTGTTCGGCAGCATCGGAGATGCTCCACGCGGTGATAACCTGCGTGCAATGCAATGTGTGCATGCATGATCTATCATTAGCTGTCCATGTAAGTTCGATCTATGCTGGTCTATCATTAGCTGATTTACCTTAGTACGCATGATGATGAGTTGGATTGGATTGACCATCTCGTCAGATTGGCTCGGGGCCTCTCGGGGCAATCTCTGCACTACGTGTGTAGCTAGTAGAGATCTTCAGAAGTAACACTAGTGCATCATCATCATCCATTTCAGTTCAGGATCTAACCCATCGCTGCTTGATTTTGGTCTCCGATAATCTGGTGGCCACACAAAGCACGCATGAAGGAGCAACTCCTCGTTGAAACCATACAGGATTACAGGTGTGTATGTTCAACACATAAACACATTGATTTCAAATGGACTTTTATATCTGCAATGGAAGAGAGCAGAATAAATCAAGCCAATAGTCCAGCGATGACTGGTATATGTGATTTGGATAGACAGCAGATCGAGACAGATGGCTCAGCTGGGAGAGAATATATAAACTTATTTTTGGTTCTGAGCATCCAGGTTTGCCACTTTTGGCTGTCCATATGCATGTGATATTGTATATCATCAACACAATGCTGGTGTACTTTGCTATTTCTTTTTTGTGTCCATATGTGATCATCGCCACAAATGCAATGGTCCGATCCTTTGCATGCAGCAGGTGCGTTGCATGGAGGAGCAACTCGTCATTAATTTAAGGTTAAATCATGCATCATACAGGTGCGTTGCATGCATTATGTAGAGTTTTTGTTGCATGTTAATGCATGGACGCATTAGAATATATATCTGCAATGAACAGAATAAGTTGAACACATACCTCAATTGTACGTTGAATCGGCCTGGCGGCCCAGTAGTGTGATGCCAACAGAAATCCAAATAATTGAATCGAACCAAAACTCCAGTACTGGTTTATGTGATCTGGATCCAGGACGATGGACCGAGATCGAGATAGACAGCACAGACAGAGTTAGGACTGGGAGAATGTTAGTACCTAGATGGAATGGAAGCAAGGGCCGGGTCGGTTGGCACGGGGATAAGCTTTATTTGGTTTTTGGCAAGTGGTGTGTATCCAGGTTAATTTGCTACTTTTTTGGGTCCATAACATGTGATCATCACAGCACAATGGTACTTGCTTGTACTAGCTACCTAACTAGTCAGAGAAGGATCTTCCAAAGGTAAAGAATTAAAGATTAATTACTTAATTAGGTGGCAAAGCACAGATCGAGCTGTCTGCCCTTTAATTACCGCCTGCATGATTAATTTGATTATCCTGCAAATCGAGCAACTTTTATGCTTTATCAGCGAGAGAGCCTAGCTAAGCTAGACCCTTCTTCTTCTTCCTTGCGCCTCATCAGCTGCCATCATCATATCTGCGTAATGGCATAAGAAAGAATCGATATGCCAGAGACGTCGGAACTGTTAGAAATAAGTGATCTCAGGCCGACGAGCAGCCGCCGTGCATCAGGGAGCAGCTGCCGTGGATTAGGGCACGCGTGCCGTCAATTAGGACGTAGCTTCCGCCGTCACGTGCCGCACCGACCGCTAGCTGCATGCAGATGTTGCCGCCGCCGAGATGAGGCCATGAAAGCGCAGTGAGATCGATTTGGATCAATGGGCTGTGCAAGTCAGGCAAGTTGGACAGCGTGCGTGTTGAACGTCTCTGTGTAATTCTAAAAAAAAAAAAGAAGAGCATGCCCCGAATGCTGTCACTTATTCAACGGTTATGAAGTGCTGCTTTAGGTACAGGCCTGGCCCTGAGGGGGGATGAGGGCCGAGCGTCCCAGGCCCACGATTTGGATGGCCCCCCAGGTCTAAATGGATTAGTAGTAGTAAGAGCAACTCTAACAGTTTGACAATTTCGATTTGACAAAATATGGAATTTGTCAACTCTAAAATACATATGCCAAAGGTTTAAAGATGCAAACTCCAACAGTTCTACATATTGACTTGGCAAAAAAGAAAATTGTGAACCAAGACGTATTTTCCCGGGCTATTCTGTTTTTTTCGCGAGTTACTGGTCGCGCGCGAGTCCGCGGCATCTCTTCTTCCGTCGTCGCCGCGAGTTCGCGAGTCCGCTGTCGCCGCGAGCCGCCGTCGCAGTAGCAGTGTCGCTTCTCCGATCAGCACACTGTCTCTTCACCTACAGTAGCAATGTCTCTTCTCCGATCAGCCGGAGGCAGGATCGGTACAGAAGGAGCATGATCTGATTTCCATTTTGCCTGGCAGCAATAACGAAAGCAAAGCAACAACACGCAAGCATAGCATGCAAGCACAGCAGCCGCATGTTCTGTCTGCCACCGGCGAGTACCAACGGTACTCCATTGCAGTCAGCGGCATCCCGTCCAACGGCAACACCGGCATCACCGGCGTGGTGCCGTCTCCGGGAGTTTGCACCGGCAGTGTGGGTTTCCCATCTTGAGGGATCTCCGTTGGAAATACCGGGTCTGACGGGATGATCTGCGTCGGTGCCATCGGCTGACCTTGCCCTCGAGGATAGGAGAAGTTTGCGTCGGTGCCAACGGCGCTCCTGTCGAGCAGCGCTCCGAGTACGCGATGGGGGGCATTGTGAAGTATCTAGGAATGGATGTGCGGCTGGGCCTTCCCATGGAAGACGCATGTAGGGGATGGATCATGTAGGAAGAGGGCCTTGCGATGGCTCTCGATGCAAGCACAGCAAGCAAGCATCGCGCGAGTACCCGTCCATGATTTCGCGGGAACGACGAGCGGCGGCGCGAGTACCCGTCGCGGGGAAAAAAATTTGCACGAGATGTGAATGCCTCGCGGCTTTGACGGCCGTAAAAATGCACGCAATGGGCTTCGGATGGAGACTTTGGCAAAAATGCCAAGCCCAAATGTCAAACTATTGGACACCACATTTTTCAGTTTTTTTCCAAAATCAAATATGTCAAACTTAATTGTCAAACTGTTGGAGTTGCTCTCTATGGAGCATAATACTAACTGTGTCTTCTTTTGGCCTTCATTTTGTTCAGAACAGAGATACCCCTGGTTAGATGGACATACAATATGCAGTTACAAAATGAAGGTGTTGCAGCATACTACAGTGCAATCAGATTGTTAATATATTTTGTTTGGTTCATTAATTATTTTTGAGTGGTGGAGAATAAATGTTAGTTTCTTGGGGCGATACCTTATCTCCTAATATTTATCTCTGAAGCAAATTCTATACCAATGAAAGACTACGCAACACCTAATCACATAGCCATGCCGATAGACAGACGTTATGCTGTAAAGAAGTTTTGTATTTTTTGTCTAAAACTCTGGCAGTCAGCCGATGATGTGCAATCATTGATCTTTTGTATTTGTTTTTTTTTTTATACAAGCAATCTACTGTTCCTCACAAGACAGCAGAAGTTTATGTTGTACCATAAGGCTTACCTTCAGTTATTTGTTCTTCAAACGGTGGAATCAATAGTATGTGTTTATTTCGGAGCCCTCTGGCTGGATTAATTTCAGGTGTAGCATGTGGCTGGGTTCTGTGTTTTTGTTTAGTGGCACAGATGTAGTTCTGTTGTTTTGGTGGGTCTGATTCTCCCTTTACAGGGAGGCTTTTACTTGGGTCATTCTTTTCTTTCTCCTATAAGTACAAAGATACACAGCTCTCTTGCAAGTTAGAGGAAAAAAAAAGTGTATAAGGCTTGCACTTTGTTGATTCTGGTATATTTTCATGACTATAATGATTCATCGTACAGGATTCAAGTGATAAGTGAATTTGTTGAGTCAACCGAATGTTGCTGCCCTGTATGATTGATGGTATGTGTGGGATTTGCTTGTCAGTTTTTCCCCCTCCTGAGGTTGCAGAGGCTGATGCCTCAGGTGCTTCTTCTCTGCAGTCTGATGGACTGTGGTTGTTAGGCCTGCCATCTGTGGGCTTGCCTCAGGTTTCTTCGCTGTGCTTCCTGCTGATCAAGGTATTGTTTTCATCACTTCTATCTTGTACGTGTGTGTTTTTGAACTGCTTGGTTTCTGCTCTTATGCATGATGTGCGTGCACAATTAGTTTATTCAGTCTGGTGCATGTATTCAAAACTGGAAACATTAAAAACACTGTACCTAGGCTGGCATAAAAAACCAGCCAGTTGCTGGTGGCTAGTCAGAACGTACAAGTTACAATCTGGTTACCGTGAGCTGGCAAGCAAGTCAATTACCTTTTTTTAAATAGATTTTTCCAAATCCTTGGATATTTGTTCATCTATTGGTGACATACCTAGCAAATGTTCAATATGACAGCATGATTGAGTTGAGTAGTATATGGGCATCCAGTGCTGGGAATATTGTTGGCTGATTACACTATCCTCATCTGAAACACTGAAAGGACAACACCATCAAACTTAAACTTTCAGTTTCCTTTTTACCTGTCAGATTTGAATCCCTGATTAGTGTGCTATATCTTTTACCTGTATATTAATTATTTAACAGTGGGGGTAGTAGTTGAGATTTATCGAGCATGTTTATATCATCTCAGTTTTGTGGAATCGATCCCATTGGCTAGTGCGTGCCACCAAGGAAATGGTAAGCCATCATGCTGCTTATTTTTGGTAGTGAGCACATATCTGCATGCATGCATGCCAGACAAGGAAGGGGCCTTCCTGTATATGTACTGATGACTGTTGCACAAACAAACCACAGATCGTTTTTATTTGTTTAAAGACATATTAGGATGAGTAACAATAGTGATGAAATATAATTCAAACACCAAAGCCTTTCAGTTTCAAGCAAGTTGGGGTAGGCAAGGCAACAGTCAGCCCACACACAACTGAGAAATCATACACCACACCAGACCGCACAACAGCACACACGAGACAGGCTGAAGCACAGCAGCGGCTAGGAGCTTTAGCATGCACAGACGAGGTGAGGCTGGCAGGCTCAAACTCAAGCCATAGCTGCTACTGTAAGCTGAATGGAGTTCAGCTCGCTTCTTTATTTCTCAACTTCAATTGACACAGCATATGCCGGACGAATCGGCTCTGCTGGACTGAACAAACCGAAGCAAACAAGGCACAGCAAACCAGGACCAATTGGTGGACGAAGCACCAAGACCAACTGGTGGACAAAGCACCATTAAACGCAGGACTCAGCACATGGCTAGAGATGCGGAGACACCAACAGCAAGCGGCCGGCAGCCTTGGCAGTTCCAAGGGTGGGCTGGGAAGGGTTGATGAGCGCCCGCCCTTACCTGTGGGAGAGGCGAGAAACATAATTAGCGCAAAGAATGCAATTGGTTGTGAGACAAACTGGTATGCTAATGTATAGACCTACACCCTCGTCCATTTACATGGTGTGGGTTTGAGTTGGCGTGTTCTCTCATCTCGTGGAGCTGAGTGACTGAGAATTGAGTATAAGCAAAACAATCAGGAGCGTATGGAGGATGACCATATATACCTGAGGGGGGAGCCCCTGAGCATCCTCTTCTTGTAATATCGTGAGTGGGTCGGGGTCGGCTTGCAGTGGCCGGGCTGCACCCACTGCAGCCTGTCCCACCATTCCTTTTCGCAGTCGCACTCCGCCGCGTTGTTGGCGCCGACAATCGGCAGTGTCCTGAGGCTCCAGCAGCCTCTGATCTTGAGGGTCTCAAGGCTGGGCGTCTGCAGGAGGCTGTCACAGATGTCATGCAGCTTGGGGAGCTCGTGCAGGTGGATGTGCTTCAGGGAAGCAAATACAAATGTATCTTGATGTTTTTCTGTGCGAACAAATGTATCTTGATGTTGGAACCGCATGACCTCGAGGGTCTCCAATCTTCCCAAGTCCACTAATGGGAGAGCAGCGAATGTTGGGGAGATGTGAGGCCCAGATTGTTCTCAGGCTGTCAAAGGCGACACTGATAGCTCCCTGATTCAATGCGTCACTAACAAAGACACATTCCAGCTTGGGACACCGCTCGACTCGGCACCATTCCAGTTTACTCCAACGTGACCCTAATTGATTTGCAGATATACTAGAGATGGACAAGCTATCGTGCACATGCAGGGCCTTAGCAGCATCACATAGAAATCCTGGTACAGTAATACCACTCGCAGTCTGTAATGTGCTCCCCATCATCTTGTCTTCTATGTGCACGTAGCAGCCTCTAACCACGACGAGACATAGCTGCTACTGTAACTGCATAAGCTGAATGGAGTTGAGCTCGCTTCTTTATTTCTCAACTTCACTGACATAGCGCGCGCACACACACACATATATGGATGAATAGGCTCTGTTTGACCAAACAGACCGAAGCAAATAAAGCAGAACAAACCAGAACCATCTGGTGGACGAAGAACCACCACCACACCAACCATGGCATAGTGCAGTTCGATGCAGGGGGTTCACATTCACACAACACAAGCACGCAGAAACGAAGCAAACGCGCATATATAGCACCAGCAGATGGTGATCGAGAGACGTGGAGGCACAAGGTAGCAGCAAGCGACGGGGCAACTCCAAAGACGAGAGGAGCACAAAACAAGCAAGTTGAAGCGAAACGTAAGAGCAAGCTAGCAGATGACGAGGAGCAGAGGCATCAGCAGCAGCAGCAAGGACCTCTCGAGCGGTGGTGGCGGCCGGCGTTGCTGAAGGGCATCCATGCAAGTGCGAGGTGGCGGCTATGGCGAGTGCAGGACGTACAGCCTCTCGTACCCCTTGGGGCGTGGGGGTGGCATGCGATTATTATACCACTAGATAAATGCCCGTGCGTTGGATCGGGATCTAAATAATGTCACGACCATTCTAATTTAAACATGTGTTATAATATTACAAAAAGAAAATCTTTTGAATGTGATGAGACGGTCGTTCAACTCTTGCTGCCATCGATTGTGTCTAGTAAAAGAGTTCATCTAACAAAGATACGACACTGCAAGCTACACAACCGCAGAGACGTTGACCACATCATGGGCCGAACAGCCATCAATTGAGGATTTGAGGTCAATAGAACACAGGCCGATCCTCTCGTGCTCTCGTTCGCATGCCATGGCGGCTGCGCATCAGGCATGCGCACGCTCCACTCGTCATGGCATCGTCAGCTTCGTCGATCCAGACACCGCTAGCCTCGGAGGCCCAACTTCGTTGCCTGAACCTCTGCGCGCTCCGGTGTCCGCGCCGGCCTCCTCCCCTGCACGCTCCGGTGGCCGTGCACCGTCATGCTTCAACGGCGCGTGCTGCGGCGTCCTCACCAGCCTCCTCCCGGGCGCGCTCCGGCGGCCATGCGCCGCCAGGCTTCGACGGCGCGTGCTGCGGCGTCCACGCCGGCCTCATCCCCTGCGCGCTCCGGTGGCCATGGTCATGCGCCGTCAGGCTTCGGCGACCCGCGTGCTGCGGCGTCCGAGCAAAGCTACATTTTTTAGCTTTCTTCTCTCTTCACCCTCCCTCAGCGAGTCAGCGTGAAATCCGGAGCTTCTCCGGGCGTTTGGTAGTTGAAGTCGTATTTGAGATTTGTGAAGCTGTTGAGTGTGCGTGAGGGAGCGCTGGGCTGGGTCACGCGCGTGGGAGAGAGGGAACGCCAGGCCGGGTGGTGGGAATCGCGCGTGTGCGTTTTGGTGTCGCCGGGTGTTGTTGATCCGATCTCTTACCTGCGTGCTTCCTTTTTTTGCGTGACCAGATCGGGAGGGAACCGCCGGGCTAGGAAACCGCGGTGTTTCCTTCTTTTTCCGGGTTTTTTTTCGTGAGTATATAGCTACGCCGGGTTTTCTTTTGTTTTGCGTGAGTTTCGCGTAGCCGGAGGTTTTGAGTCGCGGGTTGTTTTGGTGTCGCCGGTGGACGGAATAGATCCGTATGTTTTAGTTGTAGAGATATACTAAACTTCGCCTTATAAAAAATAATAATTAATGATCTGCTAATACCACTGTTAATCTGCTAACAAACTGCATTCGCGAGCGTGGCTGCTGTGGAGTCGTGGAGATATGGATTTCATCCATGTTTCCCCGTGAGCTAGGCTTAATTGCTGGATGCCTGGATCCATGGGGTCAGGCTCGATGGAGGTATCAACCAGGCAACCAAACATATAAGTATCTACGGTACGGAGCCCTGACTGGCCGGCCTCGGCCTGAATTATTACAGACAAACCAAACACTGACAACGGTACAATACATGCATATGCTGCCTATTTCTAGTTGTGAGCTTGATCAGTATCAATAATGCATGCCAAATAAGTAAGGGGACGACGTACTTCTCTGCACAAACAAACCACGCAACTCGATCGATCGTTTAAATTAAATTCATCACAGAGTGAGTAACAAATAAAATACAATTCATCACACACGTACTCGTAGTATATAGTAGGTATATATGATGCAGCATGACAAACAGTCATCAGCTCATCCCACCCGACTGAGAAATGACACGCCACACCACACAGCACACGAGACAGGCACACGCACAGCTAGCATAAGCTGAGTGGAGTTCAGCTAGCAGCGCTTCTTATATATATATATATATTATATATATATATATATATATATATATATATATATATATATATATATATATATATATATATATATATATATATACACACACATCAAAAATACTCTCCTACACCAGATGCATTCTACCTCCCATGGGTGGTAGATACAACCCCTCTTCTTTTGGACAAACATGGTTGCACACATTCCACAGCTTTCTATTTTCAGATGCTGCACCAAACTGACCAAACTGGTCCTCCCCATTGGTTTGTGGGCCAGACATGTCCAATATTACAAAAAAATCACAGCCAATAAGTTTTTTTTTGCAATGTATCCTCTGATACAGGAGCTACAAATTTTATGGGTTTGTTGTCACAATTCATCAGTACTACCATTCAATACCAGTCTAATATAAAAACCGAGGTTGTTATGACAGACTGAATAAACGTACAACTGATGTAACGAAAATGTCTAGCATAACAGTTAATTGAATACATGGAAGTACCAAAGTTTTAAATGGAAATATATCGGTTGCAATACTTGCCGATAAGCTTGGGTACAAACTTGTTTCCACTGTCATTGCCAGTCCAAAACGAAACCATTTCCACCACGATCATGACCCTACGGCACCAAGCCTGTTACTTTTTCTGATGCAGCCACCACTAGGATGCAAACTGCTACACTAACTGGACGCAAAATCATTTAGTAAGCCCAGTTTAGCCATGGTATCTGGCAGCACTACTGTACTAACATCAAACCAGACCTGCACGCAAGCATCTCCCACACGCTAGGTTCGCGGTGAATCCTGAAAACCAACACTTCACCAACGAATATGTCCTTGGGTAAATCCTAACACAACTTGGTAAGCCAATCTCAGGGCCATCTTGCAAAAATATATCCAGAAAGGCGACAACAGGATGGCCGAGTTTGTCAGGGTAAGAAATGTAAGTTGCCTGACTGGTCCCTTCTATGAAACTTACTAGCCGCAGGCTATTGTCCAGGCTACGTAGGTTTCAAAAACTGACGAAGGAGACAGATGAGGTACTGCAAGGTTTAAACGTGAGTCTGGTAGACATGGTAATTATCTGGCTCGGATGCAAATGCGTTTGTGTGCTAAGATAGTATGTGTGCAAGATAATGCCAACACCATAGGATCGTGGGATACTATTCCGAAAATGTCCAGACAGTGTTTGGGATGTTCTGTCCTTTGTCAAAATGAGTTAATCAAATCTATCAATTCAACCCCACACGTGTCAACCATCTAATGTGGGTGGTAGCTACAACCCATGGAGGGCAGCTACCATCTGTGTGCAGAAAATCCACATTGATATATATATATATATATAATGCAAACTGGCGTACGAATGAAGCACGTACGGCCGGCCACACACTGCACACACCCGACGCCAATGCTACGGGGAAACAGAACACCAAGCAGACCAAAAAGCACACACAAAGCCAGCGGAAGCGAAAAACGTAGCAGGCCAGCCGGGAATATGCATGGTTGGTGGATCGGATATGATCGGTAGCCTTTCTTTATTACCTGCAGGAGAGGAGAGCGATCGAGTGAGTGGTCAAACTCTCAGTCCCAAAATAGATAATGTTGGTCAAACTATCTAATGATACTAATTATGTATTATAATATATATATATATATAATATTCCTTTCATCCCAAAATAAATATGTTATGAGATGTGTGTATATATTTATAAAAATACCTACAACATTTATATGTTTAAATAAATTTATTATAAAAATATACTCAACGATCTATCTAATAATAATAATTATATATTATTATAATAATAATTATTATTTTATATATAATTAGTCAAAGTTTTAAAAAGCTAACTTTTATCGAGAAATAAGAATGACTATATTTTGAGATAGACGAGTATATTACTATATCTTCCATCGTTGATATACATACAGTATACATACGGTATGTATGAAGGGTGGGAGGGACAGTGACGACTTGCACACCTGAGTAGAGAGCCCCGCTGATCATGGTCTCCTTATAATGCCGCGAGTGGATGCGTTTGTAGTAGCTGGACTGTGCATAGTCCCCCCAATTGAGAGTGCCCCACCATTCCTCACACTCGCAACTCACCACCTGGTTGGCGTCAACAGTGGGCAGTTGCATGAGGCTCCAGCAGCCTCTGATTTTGACGGTCTCGAGATTGGGCGCATATACTATGCTCGCCTGCAGGTTGTTGGGCACGACCTCCACTTCAATCAGTGGCGATGCCGCTACTATTCCATACAGCTTGGGGAGCTCGTGAAGGCAGAGGTTCTTCAGCTTGGGAAGCTCGACCGTCGGCAATATAGAGAACTCTGTGTACCATGTCATAGTGAGTCAATAAGACATCTTGAACAGTAGGGTGGCAAACCTAGAATTTTGCGAAAGCCTATATGCCACACCAATATTTTTACATGCAATTCATAAAATCTACTCCCTCCACTCCATTCCAAATTATAAGAAATTGCAAGAACCTTGTAGAGTCAAAGTATCTTAAATTTAACCAAAATTATAGAGAAAATAATAAATGATTAAGACATCAAATAGGTATACTATGAAAATAGAATTGACGAAAAATCTAACGATACTTAATTGACATCATAAATATTATTATATTATCATATAAGTTTGGTCAAAGTTGAGATACTTTGACTCTTCAAGATTTTTTGAAATGCCTTATAATTTGAGATGGAGGAAATATTTAACCATTCCGTAAACAATTATAAAAAATTGCTTCACAACTTTGGTATATACTAAATAGTGTAAGTCCTAAATTCAACTACTAGGTTCAAAAATTGCACAAAACACGTTATAAATAGTCAAAAATACTATTTAATAGTTCGAAATATGCATACAAAACTCTTACAAAACTATTAGATCTGCACAAAATATAATACAAATAGTTCAACACTATTTTAATAGTTAAAAAATAATATGCATAAAACAATCTTAGAAAACTAATTTGTCTGACATATCCTTACAACACAATTTAGCAAGTACATCACACTCCACTAGGCTAGTAAAATGCAAGTATGTCTGTATCTCGATACATATATATTCTCAATTCTTAGGATACTATGATCCTACATAGCTGAAACAATACAGATCCTATCATTTATTTGAATTTTACAGAATCCCGATCCTACATTAACAACTTTTAGAATGTCTAAGTTGTGATAAAACAATATATGAAGTTGAGAGGCATTGAAAATTATGTGTCAATGGTCGGCAAGACCAACAGTAGGAGGCAACACCTCAAGTTTACAATTAGTGGCTAGTAAATGGCAACATAACGAATTATTATGTTTTAGCCTTAATAGATGGTGAAATTAACTGGGCCACAAGACCATTAGTGATTGCAACCCCCTTTATATATATATATATATATATATATATATATATATATATATATATATATATATATATATATATGATCCTACTATTTAGCAACCTGGTTGTTGAATATATTTAACACCCCACTGCAGTATTTTATTCCCGGTGAGCCCAACAGGTAATAATTTATTAACACCCAACTGCAATATTTTATTCCGGTGAGGCCAACAGTAATAAAAATTCATACATAAGTAATAAATTATTACTGCTGGACTCACCGGAATAAAATGTTATAGTGGGGTGCTAAATAATATTTAACAGCCAGACTACTATATATATATATATATATATATATATATATATATATATATATATATATATATATATATAGGGAGACACATAATGAGAAACCAAACAGATTTAAGGTTAATCCCTTATCTCTTCTCTCTCCCTCCTCCTTCTATGGGCCGCCCCCTTCTCTGCCCTCTGCTCCTTCCCCTGAGCCGATGTTGCCTCTCCCAACCAGGAAGTGTAGAATCATGGACCCTTGTGTTTAGGCGATTAACGACAATACTAGATCACCTTGACTAACGTGTGTTTTGCAGAGACAAAGTCATATATGTTAGGTCATGAGTGATGTATTTTGAATGGGCTTAATGGACTTTCATGCCCCCAAGATGGAAATCGTTTCGGTTGCAAAGGATGGAGATACTCGACGAAGACTAGGCTAGTTCTTAGTGCCATAAGGTTGAGAAGGGCACTAAGTATAGCTAGGGCTTTTGTTTTTCCTTTGACCGTACTATAAAGGGGGGTATGAGGTTAGTAGCTTGACCTAGGAGAGTTTAGGAAAGTGGGTATATGCACACTTGTCACAACTAGTCCTAGAGACCTTGCTTTCAGCCCTTGATAAACCCTAGAAGTGGTAGGAGCAAAATCCCTTGAGAAACCTTAGCGAAAACGGTTGATAGAGAGGGAGAAAGAGGCTCCGGACCACTCTGCTAAGTAGGCACCGGACCAAGGAGAGTAGTCCGGTGGTCCCTGACTTAGGCAGATTTTTTAGCTCCAGGAGCTCCGGACCACCTGTCTGGACAGCACCGGACCATAGGAGAGTGGTCCGGTGCCTTGGTTCAGAGAGTCAGAAGGCTCCGGACTAGTCCGACGGTGTGTCCGACGGCTAGTCCGACGCCTCAAGACAGGAAGTTTGGTCTATGCAGAGAGCACCCTGGCTCCGGACCAAAGCGTCGGACCAGGGCACCGGACCAAGGAGAGTGGTCCGGTGGTGTGTAAAAAGAGAGATCAGTTTTCACTCAGAGAGCACCGAGGCTCCGGACCAGAGCGTCGGACCAGTGCGTCGGACCAAGCAGAGTAGTCCGACGGTGGCTGAGTTTGAAACGTGAGTGAGCTCCGGACCAGTGTGCATGGTCCGGTGGTGTGAACTCCGGACTAGTCCGGTGGCTACGCAGAAAGAAGAAAAAGTAAAAAACGGCTAGTTTTGGAGGTGGGGACTATTTATAGTTGCCCCCTTGGACCTTAGAGGGCTTCTTGGCCATTGTTTCAGCCTGTGACACCTTGAGAAATCTTTTGGAGAGCCAAGAGTCTAGTGAGGGAAAGATTAGAGAGAATTCATCTTGCTCTTCCCTCCTAGAGTGATTAGGAGTGACTTGTGTGCATCCATCCACCTTCCTAGCCTTGAGTGGGTCAAGTGAAGGTCTTGTGCTTGTTACTCTTGGTGTTCGACAGCACCTAGACGGTTTGGTGGTGTTCGGAGGAAGTGACCGCCGGGAGATTGTTGGCGGCTCTTCTCCAAGCTCTTGTGATCGGTTGTGGGGCGATTCACCGAGCCGGAGTGGCGAAGAATCAGCCCGTAGAGAGCACTCTACCCTTGCGCGGGTAGAGGGGGAGCGATACCTTGCGAGGTGCTCCAACGAGGACTAGGGGGGTGTGTCGACACCTCGATACCTCGGGAAAAAATCGCTGTGTCCATGAGATTCTCTTTTCCCTAGCTCTTTACATTTCCGTCTTGTTTTTACATTTCCTACTAGAATTGCTTAGGTTGTCTTTAATTCCTATGAACTGCTACCGCTTTCTAGTTAGGACACACGGACGGTAGGCACTAGGGGGTGATTGGCATTTGATAGTTTTTTTTTATTTGCTTTAGAAATTTAAAACAAGCCCAATTCACCCCCCTCTTGGGCATCTTGATCCTTTCAATTGGTATCAGAGCGAGGTTGCTTCAAATTAGGCTTCACCGCCTAGAGCAAGATGTCCCATGGGGATGGACCGCCACCCTTGTTCGATGGGGATGACTTTCCGTATTGGAAAGTGCGGATGGAGGCCTACCTTGAGGCCGTGGATGTCGGCGTTCACAAAGCCGCCACCCAAGGTGGATCGGTGTTCGCCGAGGACCCTTACTTTGAGAAGAACAATGCCAAGGCAAAGAATATTCTTTTCCGTGGCATCTGCAAGGATGTGTTCAACCGTGTGCGGAATTGCAAAACCGCGCATGAGATTTGGACAAACATTTGTGCTCTTCACGAGGGCACTAAATGTGAAAGAGAAGAGCGCTATCACCTTATCATTGCTAAGTTAAATGCTTTCACCATGCTATCTCATGAAAATGCTAATGAAATGTATTCTCGCTTGAATGTGCTTGTAGAAGAGTTAAATGGCCTTGGACTCTCTCAAATGACACCGGCCGATGTGGTGCGCAAGATACTTTGTGTCCTTCCAATAGACAAGTATAGCCACATCGTCACGGTTCTTCATCAAGGCGATCTCTCCGCAACTACACCAACACAAGTGTTGGGCAAGATCAATGCTCATGAGATGTACATGAAGATCAATGATGGAACTTCATCATCCTCCAAGAAGAAGGAGAAGGAAGAAAAGAAGGACTTGGCTCTCAAGGCATCTTCCAAGGAGAAGTGCAAGATTCAATATGTTGTTGAGAGCACAAGTGATGATGATGATGAAGACAACATCGCTCTCATGGTGAAGAAGACCGCCAAGATGTTGAAGAGGCTAAACAAGAATGGAGTCAAATTTGACTCAAAGAAGAAGAAATTCTTCACAAGCTCTTCAAGGAAGCCAATCTCCCAAATGAAGTGCTACAATTGCGGCACCCTTGGTCATCTAGCCCATGCATGTCCCGAAGAGAAGAAAGACAAGTTCAAGAACAACAAGTTCAAGAACTTCAAGAAGAACAAGGGCGGCAATGATGACTCAAGTGATGACAACAAAAAGCAAGACAAGCCATACAAGAAGAAGAAGAACTTCAACTTTCACAAGAAGAAGAAGGATGGCAAGGCTTACATTGTGGGTGATTGGCTCACCGACATTGATGATTCAAGCGACTCCTCCGATGATGAGAGTGAAGAAGAGAAGGTGGCCGCTTTGGTGATTGGTTCTTCGATTCCACCGCCACCTCCTCCTTCATCGACGGGCTCATCCTCTACACACCTATGCCTTATGGCTAAAGGTGACAAGAAGGTACAAAAAGAGGATGATGGTGATGACCTCTCTAGTGATGATAGTGATGATGAAGAAGCACCTTCCTATGATGAACTAATTAAAATTTGCAACAAATATGCTAGCATCATAAGGAAGTACAAGAGTAAAAATGACAAACTTCTTGAAATTAAGGAAAACTTGCATGATAAGCTTGATAACTTGTCTAATGCTAATGATGATTTGAAGCTTGAGATTAACTCTCTCACATCTAGCACTAGGGAGCTCAAAGCCTCTCTTAAGCAAGCCAATGAGAAACATGATAAGCTTGAGAGGTCATCCCAAGAGCTCCTCACAAGGTTTGACTTGCTAAAAGATGACTACAATCAAGTGAAAAGTGATCATGGCACATTAGTTGTAGCAAATGAATTACTTACTCAAGATCTTACACATGTTGCTACTAACCCGTGTGCTAAGTGTGCAAGTGCTACCTCTTGTGATATTGAGCTTGATGATGTGGCTCTTGAGCAAAGTGCAAAGTGCAAGGGCAAGAGAGTTGTAGAAGCCGACAAGTATGATGATTATGTGAAGATGAGTGAAGAGAACTCAAAGCTCAAGGAAGAGCTCATCAACCTCAAGGCAAACAAGCCCTTCACCATCAAGCCGGTTCAAGAAGAAGACAAAGATACTATCACCTTGATCAACTCTCTTCAAGAAGAAATTTCCAAGCTCAAGAATGACAAGACCAAGCTTACAAGTGGCCTTGAAAAGTTCACCAAGGGCCACAACCTCCAAAGTGAGCTTCTAATGAGCACTATCATGAAGAGTGACAAGACCGGTATTGGGTACAAGGAGAATCAAGTGATGAAGGCCAAAGTCAAGATTGAAGCCAAGAACTACTACAAGAATAAGTACAATGGCTACAATCAAAAGAAGCCAAAGCCAAAGCCTAAGAGGTGCTTTGGATGTGGACAAATTGGTCATCTATCATTTCAATGCAAGACTCCACTTCCCAAAACCTTGCCCAAGCACACTAGGCCATTTGCTCATGATGCTCACTATGTCATCAACAAAGATTCCAAGGGTAGACCACTTGTGGTGTTTCTTGGACCACCAATGAAGAACAAGCCTAGGGTTCTTTGGATTGCAAAGGAGTTGGTTGACAAGGCAATGGGGCCCCGCATTAAGGGGGTTCCCAAACAACAAGCTTAACTCCAAGATTGCTTGTGTGTAGGTGAACTACAAGACCGGTGGGAGCCATTGGGTAATTGATAGTGGTTGCACTCAACACATGACCGGCGACCCTCGAATGTTCACCACACTTGATGAGGATTGTGCAAATCAAGACAAAATTACTTTTGGGGATAATTCAAAGGGGAAAGTTCAAGGGTTAGGCAAAGTGGCTATCTCCCAAGATCAATCAATCTCAAATGTCTTGCTAGTACAATCATTGAGTTTCAACTTGCTATCGGTTGGTCAACTTTGTGATCTCGGGTTTCATTGTCTCTTCACCACCAATGAGGTGGTTGTGACCAAGATTGAAGATTCATCAATGATATTCAAAGGGTTCCGGCACAACAACCTCTACTTAGTGGACTTCACCTCAAATGAAGCAAACTTGCAAGCGTGTCTATTCTCCAAGAATTCTTTGGGTTGGCTATGGCATAGAAGATTAGCTCATGTGGGCATGTCAACCTTGAAGAAGCTAGTCAAGAAGAAAATGGTTAGAGGAATCAAGGATGTGGTGTTTGAGAAGGACAAACTTTGTAGTGCATGTCAAGCCGGCAAGCAAGTAGCAAACACTCATCCAACCAAGGCCTTCATGTCAACCTCAAGAGTCCTAGAGTTACTACACATGGACTTATTCGGCCCTACCACCTATGCTAGTCTTGGAGGAAATCTCTATTGCTTAGTGGTAGTGGATGACTACTCTCGGTACACTTGGGTGTTCTTTCTTCAAGACAAGGGAGAGACACAAGGCATCTTCAAGAAATTCGCTACAAGAGCTCAAAATGAATTTGATGTGAAGATCAAGAAGATTAGAAGTGACAATGGCACCGAGTTCGTGAATACAAAGATTGAAGATTATTGTGATGAAGTTGGGATCAAGCATGAGGTGTCCGCCACATATACTCCACAACAAAATGGTGTAGTAGAGAGGAAGAACCGGACACTCATAACTCTAGCAAGGTCTATGCTTGATGAGTACGACACTCCCGAGAAATTTTGGGCGGAGGCAATCAACACCGCTTGCTATGCGGCAAACCGTCTCTTCGTCCAAAGGCTATTAAAGAAGACCCCTATGAGCTTGTCAATGGGAAGAAGCCGGATATTTCATTCTTTCGGGTGTTTGGTTGCAAGGTGTACATCTACAAGAAGCGCCAACACTTGGGTAAATTCCAACGGCGGTGTGACATTGGTTTCCTTGTTGGTTATTCACTTAAATCCAAGGCATACCGTGTATTTAACAAAGCCACGGGCTTAGTTGAAGAAACATATGACTTGGAGTTTGATGAAACTAATGGCTCCCAAGGAGCGCTTGAGGATATTGATGTAGGTGATGAACCCTTGAGGGAGGCAATGAAGAATATGCCAATTGGTGCTATCAACCCGCAAGAGGTGGAAGAAGTTGAAGATGAGGCAAATCAAGATCCCTCTTCACCTCACACGCCTCAAATTGATGAAGGAGATCAAGTGAGAGAAGCTCAAGAAGACACTCACATTCCTCAAGATCAAGCCGAGGCCGAAGCAAGCAATGTTGAAGCACCACATCCTCCTCCTCAAGAAACAAATAGAAAATCAACATCCATCCTTCAAGCTCACCCCCATGATCAAATCATAGGGAGTCCATCCAAGGGAGTAATGACTCGCTCTAGACTTGCATCTTATGTTGAACATCACTCGTTTGTTTCCTTTGTTGAGCCTACCTGTGTAGAAGAAGCACTTGCGGATCCGGATTGGGTGAATGCCATGCATGAAGAACTCAACAACTTCACCCGGAACCAAGTGTGGACACTTGAAGAGAAGCCAAAGGATGCAAGAATCATTGGCACCAAGTGGGTGTTTAGGAACAAGCAAGATGATCAAGGCGTGGTTGTGAGGAACAAAGCAAGATTGGTGGCAAAGGGGTTCTCTCAAGTAGAAGGACTTGATTTTGGAGAGACTTTTGCTCCGGTTGCAAGACTTGAAGCCATCCGTATCCTTTTGGCGTATGCTTCACATCACAAAATGAAACTCTTTCAAATGGATGTGAAGAGCGCCTTCTTAAATGGTTTCATTAATGAACTTGTTTATGTCTCACAACCTCCCGGGTTTGAAGACCCATACTTGCCTAATCATGTGTATAGGTTGTCCAAGGCACTCTACGGTTTGAAGCAAGCTCCAAGAGCTTGGTATGAGAGGCTAAGGGACTTCCTAATCAAGAAGGGCTTCAAGATCGGGATCGTCGACACTACACTATTCACCAAGAAGCTTAATGGAGAGATCTTTGTTTGCCAAGTATATGTCGATGACATTATATTTGGGTCAACAAATCAAGACCATTGCAAGGAGTTGGTGACTTGATGTCCAAGGAGTTCGAGATGTCAATGATTGGCGAGCTAACCTTCTTCCTCGGTTTTCAAGTGAAGCAAATGAGAGAAGGGACATTCATCTCTCAAGAAAAGTACACTTATGATCTACTTAAGAAGTTCAAGATGGAGGATTGCAAGCCAATCAAGACCCCAATGCCTACTAATGGGCATCTCGATCTCGATGAGGGAGGTAAACCGATCGATCAAACTCTATATCGTTCTATGATCGGTAGTTTACTTTACCTCACCACAATCTAGGCCGGATATCATGTTTAGTGTGTGTATGTGTGCTAGGTTTCAAGCAAACCCTAAGGAGTCGCATCTTTGTGCGGTTAAAAGAATCCTTAGGTACTTAAGGCACACCCCTAGCATGGGTCTTTGGTATCCCAAAGGAGCTCCCTTCCAACTAGTTGGCTATTCCGATTCGGATTATGCCGGGTGCAAGGTTGATAGGAAGAGTACCTCCGGTGGGTGCCACATGCTAGGAAGATCTCTTGTTTCTTGGTCCTCAAAGAAGCAAAACAGTGTGGCATTGTCAACCGCCGAGGCGGAATACATTGCCATGGGAGCAAGTTGTGCACAAATCTTATATATGACCCAAACACTCTTTGATTACGGCGTGTTTTTAAAAGAAGTTCCACTTTTGTGTGATAATGAAAGCGCCGTAAAACTTGCCAACAACCCGGTTCAACACTCTCGCACCAAGCACATTGATATTCGCCATCACTTTCTTAGAGATCATGTGGCTAGGAAAGACATCACACTAGTTGGAGTTAAGAGCGAAGATCAATTGGCGGATATCTTCACTAAACCACTCGATGAATCAACCTTTTGTAGGTTGAGAAGCGAGTTAAATGTGCTTGATCACTCTAACTTTACTAAAAGATGAGCTTGTGTGTTTCATGCATTCATTTGTAATATAACTTGTTTAATTTGGTAATGCACATAGGCTTGGCTAACGCGGTTAAGATAACCGCCCTCAAAGCGTGTGACAAAGCTTAACCGCGGTTTAAACTTGCAAGCAACCTAGATTCAAATTCCGTTTTGCATTGCATATGCATTAGTGTTGCTTCTTTGTTTCTTTTCGGTTAAGTTTATTGGTCATCATTAGGTTCAACACTTAGGGGGAGCAATTCAACGCTCTAGCTTCAGCTAATACCCCTCTAGTGCCCCTAAGGTGACCCTTGGAGCTTTATTGAACTATTTTCTTATGAAAACTAATTCTAGCCTATGGCAAACTACTTTTAAAATTGAGGGTTTGAGAGATGGTTCTTATGTTAAGTCCAACAAGTGTTCCTCTCTGCTCTTTTGTGTTGGTACTTGGCTAAGAGAAAAGATTGGAAAGAAAAATAGAAAATTTCAGAGCAATTTTTAAGCACCGGACCACTCTGCATTGGTCCGACGCTATGGTCCGGTGGTCGGTCCCTCTCTGCATAAATCGACTCCAGCCAAAGAATCCGTCGGACCAGTGTCCGACGCTGCACCGGACCAATGTCAAGTTGTCCGGTGCCTCTGTCATTCTGATCTGTTCACCGTCGGACCAGTCCGGTGCCCCCATCGGACTAGTCCGGTGAGTCGTCCGGTGCTGTTGTCCGGTGGTCGGTTGCTCTCTGTGTTTCCTTCTCTGGTACCGTCGGACCACCCGTCGGACCAGCCACCGGACCAAGCGGAGTGGTCCGACGCTTCGAAATTTTGCGGATAACCCCCCGCGTGCTCGTCCGGTTCTTCTTCATTCTCATTCGGTCGTCAGTACACCGTCACGCCGCCATCGCCGCAGCTCCGCCCTCCTCCGCCGCCGCCATTGCCGTCGGAGAGCCTCCTCCTCGCAGCGTCGCCGTCACTCCACCACCTCTCCTCGCCACGCCACTGCGCCCCCGCTCTGCACCACTGCCGCGCCGCCGTTCACCTCCTCGCCGCCGGCGCCCTGCTCTGCTCTCCCACCGCCCTGCCGTGCTCCTGCCAGCCCTAGGGTTTCCCCCTTTGCTTTGCCACAGCCAAGTTCGAGAAGAGCTCCATTCCCGACCTAGGGTTTGCCCTAACCCTAGGGTTCAGGATTTCGACGTTCGTCCTCGAACGGAATCGTGTTTCGACGCGTTCGCCCTCGACCGTTCATCGTCTTCGTCCGCGACCGTTTCGTCATCGTCGACTTCACCTCTTGGCTTCTAGGGTATGATTTCGATTTCCGATTTCGCGTTTTGTCGAGTCGTTAATTGAATTATTGCCCTAGGTTTATTCCTTGAAAAACGAAATTCAATCCAATCCACTAAATTCAATTGCCAATTGTAATTCGCAGCTGGTATATCCCGTTCGGAGAGTGCTTTGGTACTTGAGATTGCTCTGAATAGTCACGCTCTCTTACCTCAGGTATTTTGTCAGCATTTCATTCTATCACTTATCTAGATGCTTGCTTCCATACGGTTTCTTATCTCTAGATATCATATATGCTTATGTATACCCTGTCTATTCTATCCAGCAGCAGTCAGTGACAGTTAAACTCGGGGCAAAGCTCGCGAGTAAGGATTGAGGCAAAGCCTCACGAGGTTCAGTCCAGTGGCTTGGAGGCCCTCTCTGTCAGTGGTTGCTTGGTTTGATCAGTTGACTCTTGCAGCGATCAGGACAGTGGATCTTGTGATTGTCAGTGAGCAGTGATACTTCGCTTGTTTCAGTATGACTCGCAGTACTCGTGCTCAGGCAGCTGGGTCTGGTGGTGATGCTCCTCCTCCTCCACGTCCTTCCAGAGACAAGGGCAAGAAGCCAATGGTTGAGAAAGCTAAGAAGAAGAAGCGCAAACTTACAGAGGCTGAGAAAGCTGAGGCAGTGGCCGATGCAGCGGACCGCGCAAAGCGAGGCGGTCGCCGAGGTACCGTGAGACTCGGCACCCCTCCGCGGGATCTTCCCACTTCTCCTCCAGCTGGGTCACATACCGAGGATACTCCACAGGAGCCAGAGCTTGTCACAGAGGCTCTTGGGACACCGTTGGCACCTTCTTCCTGGGGGCGCTCCACCCGCTCCCAGTCTGCTCAGTCACCGCAGTCAGTGGCTCCCACAGCAGCTTCAGCTTCAGTTCACCTTGACCTGAGGAACCTTACAGCGAAGCAAGTGAAGAAGCTCAGGTTCGTTGCTTTAGAGAAGTGGTGTCCGGATCAGAGAGACCCCAGAGCTTCACCTGGCTGGCATACACCTCTCATGGAGGATTTCTATCGAGCAGCTCAGTTGACCAGTATTCAGATACGACCGCACAGGGTTTGCTCCTTAGAGAGCATTGTTGAGCTAGCAGGTGAGGAGATCCGTCCATATCTGACTTACCAGCGGGACTCGCCGATCTGTTCGGGCGTTCTGGTAATACATCGAGCGGTGGGTCAGAGAGTTCTATGCATCAGTTTGGGTAGATCCGGAGCACAAGTTTGTGCAGTACACCTTCCGAGGCGAGAGATACAGGTTGTACTTGACCAGACTCAGAGAGATCTTTCTCTTCAGACAGGAGGGTGGTGAGTTTGACCTACACTACGAGTGTTACCGAGGAGCCTCAGTGCCTCGCCGAGCTCGCGGAGGCCGTACTTTGTCAGTTCAGGAGGTGGCTCCTCTATTCAAGCCCCCTTTCTCAGAGGGCTCCAGGCGCACTCCAGCTGAGCTCAGGCCTACCGTTCATAGATTGAACGAGGTGCTCCGTCGTACTCTGCTACCTCGCACAGGGTACAAGGAAGGATTGACCAACATGCAGCAGCTTCTCCTTCAGACTCTGGTATCTCAGACACCATTCGACATTGCAGACTTTCTAGTGTCAGAGATAGAGGATGTGATAGCAGATGGCATGAGGGCCCGACGACAGTTTCCCTATGCACACTGGATTTCTTCGATGCTTGCTATTGAGCTAGAGGAGCACACCCTGGACTCCGTGCTCTTTTGGATCAGGCGCCTACTTCTTTCCCTGAGTACAGAGTCCTAGGGTCATTCGATAGCCGGTTTGGAAACCGGGTTCTCCGACTTGTCAGAGAGAGGACAGCACCAGCTGACAGGGAAGATGTTGATGCTCAGGATGAGGCCATTCGGAGTGTTGAGCAGCAGGAGCTCCATGGTCTAGATACAGGAGCGGATGTCACTCCAGAGGATACATCAGATAGCTCAGATGCAGACTTCCAGCCGGTTCCACAGATGCCCCCAAGGGCGCAAGACTCTGAGGCTGGCGGTTCTGCCTCTGCCACAGAGACGATGATGCTCAAGATCCTTGACAGAATGAATGAGCAGCAGAGTTCTCTAGTCACTGCAGTCACTCAGATACAGCAGCGCCAGGATGAGATGCAGCGACAGTCAGAGGAGCGCCACTTTGAGATGCAGCGCCAGATGCTTGCTATGCAGCTAGAGTCTCAGCGTCTTCAGTTACAGTCCCAGCAGCTGCAGCAGCAGAACATGGCATTCATGGCTCACGTGATGAAGTGGACTGGTGCTCCTCCACTAGAGTTCCCTGCAGCTCCTCAGATTCAGATGATGAGCACTTCCCAGCCCTCTCAGTCAGTTGGGCAGCCTGGAGGGCCTCAGTTCTCAGTGGGACCCTCAGTTGGCCCCTCAGTGGCCCCTGTCAGCTCAGCCGGTCAGACAGTCACTCCCACCCCAGCCGTACAGTCCAGTGGACTTCAGGGTGCTGGACTGACCACTCCGTTCCAGTCACCGGCGACTCAGGTGACTCAGTGGTTGGACAGTTTTGGACCTACTCAGCAGTTCACCCCGCTTACTACAGGTTTCACTCCTCTTACCGCTACACTAGGTGCTACTGCTAGAGATCTGTCAGCCTCTTTCAGTGATATCACAGGTCAGCCGTCCCCCACTGGTCCCCAGATTGCAGCAGAGGTCGAGGCCGCGCTTGTCGCTCCCACAGCTGATCAGCACCGCTCTTCAGTAGCTTCCTCAGAGGCTACCCATGACAGTCGGGCTCCAGCCGTTTCTACCCCTCCGACAGCTGCAGTCGCTACCGATGCTACGGTTGTCTCCTCTACTCCAGTCCAGCCTCAGCCGTCTCCGGTTCTTCAGACTCCAGACGAGTCAGTGCCTGAGGCACCACCGGTCACCGCAGCTCCAGAGGCTCCAGCAGAGACACCAGCACTGGTTACCGCTCCTACTTCTTCTCCAGCTACTGCTCCCGAGTCGTCGACCGCAGCAGACCTGTCAGCTTCCGACCCCCAGACCGCTTCACTACCAGCTACGGACACTCAGGGGGAGGATTCAGATGATGAGACATATCTGGCAGCTTTCAGGGTCCTCGACCGCTCCACGGCTGCTTCCACTCCACCTCCAGATGCTTAGTTTAGGTGTTTCGACGCCAAAGGGGGAGAGGGAGAATCGAGTAGATGGGCTAGCTTTAGGGGGAGCTAGTAGGACTCGTTCTTTTGTTGTGTACAAACTCTATTGCATCATGCATCACGTTTACCGTCTTATTGCATTGTATGATATGTGTGATGTTTGAGACTTGTTGGTTGTGTGACATGTGTGGACTTTCCTATTTATATATCATGTCGCTTGGTTATGTTATTGCTTCAGCGCTAATCTTTGATCTTTTGGCTATAACATATCCTTTTTGAAATCAAGTACTATATTCATTTCATATCTATTGTGCTTGACATGGCTTGAATGGTTAGGCATGTACTTGTCTTTCTTATTACTAACCCATGCCTATCTCATGTCAAGTCATGTTTTTCTCTTATCAAAATTCACTCATTATTCTCTACTCGAGCTTGTATTGTCGCCAATCACCTAAAAGGGGGAGATTGTAGAATCATGGACCCTTGTGTTTAGGCGATTAACGACAATACTAGATCACCTTGACTAACGTGTGTTTTGCAGAGACAAAGTCATATATGTTAGGTCATGAGTGATGTATTTTGAATGGGCTTAATGGACTTTCATGCCCCCAAGATGGAAATCGTTTCGGTTGCAAAGGATGGAGATACTCGACGAAGACTAGGCTAGTTCTTAGTGCCATAAGGTTGAGAAGGGCACTAAGTATAGCTAGGGCTTTTGTTTTTCCTTTGACCGTACTATAAAGGGGGGTATGAGGTTAGTAGCTTGACCTAGGAGAGTTTAGGAAAGTGGGTATATGCACACTTGTCACAACTAGTCCTAGAGACCTTGCTTTCAGCCCTTGATAAACCCTAGAAGTGGTAGGAGCAAAATCCCTTGAGAAACCTTAGCGAAAACGGTTGATAGAGAGGGAGAAAGAGGCTCCGGACCACTCTGCTAAGTAGGCACCGGACCAAGGAGAGTAGTCCGGTGGTCCCTGACTTAGGCAGATTTTTTAGCTCCAGGAGCTCCGGACCACCTGTCTGGACAGCACCGGACCATAGGAGAGTGGTCCGGTGCCTTGGTTCAGAGAGTCAGAAGGCTCCGGACTAGTCCGACGGTGTGTCCGACGGCTAGTCCGACGCCTCAAGACAGGAAGTTTGGTCTATGCAGAGAGCACCCTGGCTCCGGACCAAAGCGTCGGACCAGGGCACCGGACCAAGGAGAGTGGTCCGGTGGTGTGTAAAAAGAGAGATCAGTTTTCACTCAGAGAGCACCGAGGCTCCGGACCAGAGCGTCGGACCAGTGCGTCGGACCAAGCAGAGTAGTCCGACGGTGGCTGAGTTTGAAACGTGAGTGAGCTCCGGACCAGTGTGCATGGTCCGGTGGTGTGAACTCCGGACTAGTCCGGTGGCTACGCAGAAAGAAGAAAAAGTAAAAAACGGCTAGTTTTGGAGGTGGGGACTATTTATAGTTGCCCCCTTGGACCTTAGAGGGCTTCTTGGCCATTGTTTCAGCCTGTGACACCTTGAGAAATCTTTTGGAGAGCCAAGAGTCTAGTGAGGGAAAGATTAGAGAGAATTCATCTTGCTCTTCCCTCCTAGAGTGATTAGGAGTGACTTGTGTGCATCCATCCACCTTCCTAGCCTTGAGTGGGTCAAGTGAAGGTCTTGTGCTTGTTACTCTTGGTGTTCGACAGCACCTAGACGGTTTGGTGGTGTTCGGAGGAAGTGACCGCCGGGAGATTGTTGGCGGCTCTTCTCCAAGCTCTTGTGATCGGTTGTGGGGCGATTCACCGAGCCGGAGTGGCGAAGAATCAGCCCGTAGAGAGCACTCTACCCTTGCGCGGGTAGAGGGGGAGCGATACCTTGCGAGGTGCTCCAACGAGGACTAGGGGGGTGTGTCGACACCTCGATACCTCGGGAAAAAATCGCTGTGTCCATGAGATTCTCTTTTCCCTAGCTCTTTACATTTCCGTCTTGTTTTTACATTTCCTACTAGAATTGCTTAGGTTGTCTTTAATTCCTATGAACTGCTACCGCTTTCTAGTTAGGACACACGGACGGTAGGCACTAGGGGTGATTGGCATTTGATAGTTTTTTTTTATTTGCTTTAGAAATTTAAAACAAGCCCAATTCACCCCCCCCTCTTGGGCATCTTGATCCTTTCAGGAAGCCATCCTCAACAATCAGCCACCACTCCCAGCATGGGTTGAGCCACCGCTGCAGTTCACCATCGTCTCATGTTGCCCTAGATCGGCCCACAACCGATCCCTGCAGCCTCTAGGGAAATCCGACGTGTTACATCTGGTAGCCAGAGCCTCTGCGATCAACTCCATGGAGAGCATCTGTGACATTACCGATCATTGGGCAAAGGTATTCAATTTTTTTGCCAACCAGAGGAAGAACAGAAGTATGTACCACCCTCAAAACGATCAATACTACCAACCCCTCCATCAGATTCCATCTTGCCTCCTCCCCCAGCACCCCAATTCCAGTTCAACAAGGATTTCCAGAAAGGAGAGCAATAGCAACCAAAGCTATCGTCAAATTCCCACAAATTATCTTTCCCTAAATACAACGGGAATGATGAACCATCCCAGTGGTTGTACAAATGCAACAAATTTTATATTGCCCAGAACACCAAGGAGGAGGAACAAATGTAGCTAGTGGCCTTTCACCTGCATGGCAACAACCTAACTTGGTTTATCAGATGGCAACATGAAATTGGGCATCCCACATGGCCTCGATTCTCCTAGGCTATTGATAGACGCTTCGGTCCACCAATAGACCATAACCACCTTGGCGACCTAATTTACACCTATCAATAGGAGAATTGGATGATTATACAAATTGATTTCTCTTCACACTGACCAAGGTACCGGGGTTGTCTCGGGCCCAACAATTCATGTTTTATACTGCAGGGTTGGCCTCACTACTGCAAATAGAAATACATCTTAAGCAACTACAAGATTTAGAATATGCAATAGCAATGACCCGTAAATTTTATATATCAGGCAAATCTAGGGACTATTCAAACGCCTTACAACATGATAGCCAGGACATATATCACTCAATGTTGTTACCGGATCACCAACAACCAAACTATGCAAGTATAACTTTCCATTAACGACCGTGACTTCTTGGAATTTCTAGATTCTGGGTCTACAGACAACTTCTTTGATTCAGACACAACGACGACCTCCAGCTCCCACAGACACTTGAACCAAATTCTCTATGAGTGATAGTAGCAAACGAAGCTCGTATTTCTAATGTTGGCATATACAATAATCTCAGAGTGCAGATTGACACAAAAATCTTCGATATTGACTGCTACAACATCAAATTGGGAGGATATGACTTAGTGCTAGGGGTCAATTGGTTAAGCTCATTGGGTCCAATAATCTAGGTCTTCAATACCCTCACAATGAAATTTTGGCGTTAGGGACATCACATAAGTTGGACTAGCTTGGGCAAACCGTGCCCTGATGAACCACATATTCACACACTCTCCCGCTACAACATGGGAGGCACTATTGATGAGTTTTTCACATCTCTTTTGGGAACCTCAAGGACCCAATGAAAGTGCAATCAAGCCCTATTGTGGGTTTTAGTGTTGATAACCATTAAATTAGAGAACTAATGAGATTTATTGAGTTGACAAGCAGGTAATGATAAAAAGAGGAAGTCATAGAGATGGTGGAGGTACCCCAAATTCATGTGGTGGTTGTCCAGCTCATAGAGGTTTAATTCATTTATATTTCGAATATTGAGTTTAGGAAAGCCGTACTATTAGTGGCTAGTATGACAACATTCGATATTTAGTTTAGATCAGTATTTACCACAACATTAATGGGTGGGCAAATTACTAGGATATGAATTCTCAGTTGAATGTAAACCAGGCAAACACAATATAGTGGATGATGCCTTGTCCCGACAGGAGACTATGGAACCATCACTAATGGCACTATCAGAGATTCAATACCCAATATTCAACCACCTAAAAGAAGAAGTGTCCAACAATGAGGAGGTCGCCCAAATTGTTACCGCCATCAACACCAGGCACCTTGCCCCTTCGTGGAAAGCGGAGGACAACCTCATTTTATATAAGTGACGAGTACATGTTCCTAAATCTTCTCAAATTCTTCAGTATATACTTCATTCTATTCATGATGCTACACATGAAGGTTCTGAAAAATACTCCTTAGATTCATGTTGACTTTCCACACACCCAAAGCTAAGCAAACAATTCAACAATTGGTCAGTAATTGCTTGATATGCCAACGCAATAAAATGTATCATCTACATCCGACTGGATTACTACAACCCCTATCAATACCAGATCAAATTTGGGAAGTTATCTCCATGGACTTTATTGAGGCATTACCAAAGGTGGGCGGTAAATCAGTCATTCTCATAGTGGTGGATCATTTATCCAAATCCGCTCACTTCATTCCATTGGCACCTAATTAGCAACCACGGTAGCCCATACCTTCTTTTCAGACATAGTTTGGCTCCATGGGTTACCTCGTTCAATTGTTAGTGATAGGGTGGTCTTCACCAATAGATTTTGGAAAGAGTTATTTTGGCTATCAGTAGTGAAATTGCAGATGACATCGGCTTACCACCCACAATCTGATGGTCAACCAGAGGCAGTCAATAAAATTATTAATATGTATCTTCCATGCCTCACTGGTGACAAACCCAAAGACTGGATAAGATGGCTGCCTTGGGTGGAGTTCTGTTATAACACGACATATCACCAATCCATCAAAACAACACTGTTTAAATTGGTTTATGGAAGGGTTCCTCCACATTTAAAATTATACAGTCTAGGTGATGCTATAATCGTCAGTTGATGACCTTCTATCAGAGCGTGACTGTTTTCTCGAGCAAACAAAACTATGCCTTCGAAATCTCAGGAATACTACAACAAGCATTATGGCTACAAACATATTGTTCTCTAGTTCAATATAGGGGATTGGGTATGGCTCAAGCTGATGACTAGGACAACAGTAGAAATCTGCACAATTCGTACAAGCAAGTTAGCTCCTAAATACTTTGGGCCATTTCAAGTCAGTGAATCCATCAACTCTGTGGCTTACCACCTCCATCTACCTGCCAATGCTCGGATTCATAGTGCCTTTCATGTGAGCATGCTCAAGAAATACAATGGTCCAAAACCCACATACCAGTGGACACAAGTGAGCAACTGTTCTATAACTAGAACTAATGTTGAAATCAAGAATCCACCATGTTCAACTACATATCTTGATCAAATGGAGGAACCAACTAGCAGCCGAGTCTTCTTGGGAAGATGCCGAATTATTTCATGAGGTCTATCCAAACTTTCAGCTTGAGGATCAGCTGATTCTTCAGGCGGGGATAGAATTCATCAAGACCTATAGTAGGAGGCAACACCTTAAGTCTACAATTAGTGGCTAGTAAATGGCAATAGGCCAAATTATTATGTTTAGCCTTAATAGATGATTAGGTTAATTGGGTCAGGCCAGCCCATTAGTGATTGTAACCCCCCTTATATATATGAGGGAGACATATAATGAGAAACCAAGCAGGTTTAGGGTTAATCCCTTATCTTTTCTCTCTCCCTCCTTCTATGCGCCCCTCCCTTCTCCACCCTTCCTGTGCCACCCTCTGCTCCTTCCCTTGAGCCGTCGCTGCCTCTCCCAGCCAGGTAGCCGTGATCAGCAGCCAGCCACCGCTCTCAGCATGGGTTGAGCCACCGCTGCAGTTCACCATCGCCCCCTGTTGCCCTAGATCGCCCCCAGCCGATCTCTGCAACCGCTAGGGAAATCCGGCATGCTACATTATGTCAATAATTTTATGTAGAATTTAACAAGTCAAATAAATTAACACTAATAGAGAAAAGACTATCGGTTTGTTCCTTTAGTCTCGGTTGTGTTAGGAGCCGGAACTAATATAAGCATTAGTCCTAGGTCTAAATTTCACAGGCTCTCAAGGCCCTATTGTCCTAGTTGGTAACATCAACCGAGACTAAAAGTCATACTTTAATCTTGGTTGTTATCATGAACCGAGACTAAAGGTCTCCCACCCGAGATTAAAGGTCCTCCACGGATGAACTTAGAAGGAGAGCATCTAGGACTTTGTCATATGTGTTGTGTAATTGAGTATATATATAAGTATCTCTCTTGTATAGCCAACAATAATATAAAAATATAATCCATATAAAACCATATTAGCTTAATTAATATGTGTCAAAATTATGATTATTAGAATGAATTCAATTCTAAGGATCCAAATGGGCTCTTAGTTAATTTCAAGATGTGTTGGGAGTTTGGACTGTGATATGTTATCCCCAGAACGGCCTGACTATTTCTGTGTTTATGAATTTATACTTCATACGAGCCTTGGAGTGGAATTTCAAAAAAAAAGGCATGACAATTTACAGAAGGACTAATATAAGTAATAATGAAATGATGCTAAAGTGATGTCACTTTTATCTTTAGTGCCATTTGGTGATGTGTTTCACGGGGCACAATAAAAAAGAGGATAAATATAGACAAATAAATGATTTAAGTATATTATCTATATATATAGTTATTAACTGCTAGAGGAGATATAAAATTGGAAAGTAAAACCTATAGAGAGAGAGAGAGAGGATTTAAAGGTGAAAAAAAATTAAGGTGAGGAGATCTCTGGACACAGCAAAGAGGAGATAAAAAAAATAAAAATAAAAATAAAAATAAAAAATTTTGATGAGGAGCAATCGAATATGCGCACTCGTTGTCCTCTATATTCATCCTCTAAAAGGAATATTTTGTCCTAATCAGCGAGATTTTTTTCTCTATACATATTTTTTCCGCACTCATCATCTTCTATATCTCATATTCTATATCTCATACTCTATATCAACCGCATTTTATAAAACTTTTTTTTTATCTAAATACATCCATGTGAGATCTTATTTTGAAGAATTTATTGAAAGAAATTTAATGGTGTAATCTAAATTTAATTTGGATTTATAGTTTGTTAATTAAAACATTTTTTTGGGTTATGTGAGCCTGTGGGGCCCGCCACTGATCCTCACGCATGCGCGCACATGGGCGCTCTGTCTCCGCCGGCCGGTACGGCTGCATGCATGTGTCTCTGCGTGGTGGGGCCGCCAGCCTGCAGCGTACATCCGCTAGGGCTCTTGATTCAGCGGATGTTGGGGTTCCCGGTACAATAGCACTGTGATATACCGCAACCCGGTGTTTGTTTTTTTTGGCCGAAAAGGATCCTGGAGCATGCTTTCCCGCACACAGGTGCGGACAGCCTAAGACCCTAGTTCAAAACCAGGAGCTCAATACCAGGAGACCATCTAAATCAATAAATCAACTAAGTCTAACGTTTGTGAATTTATAACGAGCTTATTAATTACCAGGAGACCATCAAAGTCAACACATCAATTAAATATTGTTTGTAAATTTATATTAACCGTCATATTCCCGCTGAAATTTGTCAATGAAGACCATGTTGAGGTCACCACACCACATGATCTCGGGGTTCTCCAATGTTTTGAATGCCGTGGAGATCCATGGGAGAGCGTAATCCAGCCTGGGGCAGCAGTAGAGATGCAACGATGTGAGGCCTCCAAATAATGGTGCTGGTGCACCATATGTCGTCTTGTCCATGATGTATCGTGCATTGGTGAGATGTGACGCCCAGATTGTCCTCAGCTTGCCAAAGCAGGCATCGTCGTCGTTACGGCCCAGATTGTTGTTCCTATTGCTAAAGAAAAATTCCAACTTGGGACACCGCTCGACTCGGCACCACTCCAGCTTATCCCATTTTGATTTTGAACAAACTATTCCGGTGATGAACAAGCTATCATGCCCGTGTAGAATCTTAGGGCCATCACATACAAACCCCGGAATAGTAATAATCACATTATTATTCCGACCTGCACCTGCAGCAGCGTCTTGTATGTGCATGTAGCAGCCTCGGGATGACACACCTGGGGCAGGAGGACACGAGGACATGATTGCCGAGTCATCAGTTTGTTGCTGCTCACTTAGGGATGCAATTGAGCTAGCCAAGAAGCCCATATATTTTCTCATTCTTCTTCTTCGTTGCCGCACTCCGTATAAATCAAGCCTATATACAGGCTTGCGGTCCAGCTAACTTGTATCCCTGTTATTTCCACTGGAAGCGGCAACATCTTGGTCTACTTTAGCTTGTAGCTTGTTGCCGACATCCGAAGATGATGGCGGCATCCTAATCCTTGTTGAAATATCCAAATGCACATCGTTGTCACCAAAGTAATCTTTGACAGGCTCGAGCGACCCAAGGAGTCTTGCATCTCTTATAGAGATATACCAACTACACCCAGCGCCATGTGATCTGCTGCTGCTGTTGCTGCTTCCTGCTGTATCATCATCATCATCTTCCAACTTTTGGGTAGTGGTGTCAATGCGTAGCTTGCCCAAGTATCTTTTTCCCCTGCCTTTTGCTGCTGCTTTTGGCCATAGGATTGCTGTAAGCTTCACACAGTCAAGCAGGAGGAGCTCGTCGAGCTTTGGGGCCATAGCTGCACTCAGATCCAGTGTTTTCACTGCTGCACCAGTGAGGTCTAGGCTATGGAGGTTCGGAAAGGACCCGCTCAAGAGTAGTTTCTTCGGATTGGCCCACCCTTTCAAGGATATCTCTTCCAATGAAGCACATCCATCGATAATGACGGTCTCAAGGCCGCTGCAGCTGCTGCTTTCCACTGATAAACTCATCATGCTGCCACCATTTCCTGACAGCTCAAGGTGCTCCATCTTCTCCTTGCCCGACAACAGGTATGTCCCTTTGCTGCTTCTGCAGTTGGTCTTGGACTTTGTTACTCGGAGCTTCCGGATGTTGTGTAGACGCCCCTGCAATGTGTCCATGTCGAACTCCTCTTGTCCCATCACATGTAGCTCCCTGAGTTGAGTCATGAAATCCATCATCTTCTCGGACAGGAACTTGGAGCTTGAGTAGCGCACGTCCAGCACCCACAGCTTCTGGAAGCACCGCCGGATGTCCTCCTCGTTCGCTGCTGCGCTGCTGCTTCCATCCTCTTGGCATTGGCAATGGTCAAGCCAGAGAAACCTGAGGCTGTGGCAGCAGACGAACGGAGGCGATGTGAGGCTGAACCTGCATGCTGATAGCTTTAGCACACAAAGCTTGTCATATTGTTGGAACATGCCTTTAGGAATACGACCATGCTGATCCTTAATCAGCGTAGATCCATAAGTTGGTGAAGTCCAGTATGCCATGCGCTCCTGCAGGCGCCTGACCACCGGAGATGCCGACAACTGCTGACTCTGGTGGTAGTTTGCATCCAGCAGCATCTCGCGCTTCAAAGCATCACGAGATAGCCACAACGTTTCGCCACTGCCGACGACATCGACATCTCCCTGCTGCAGCTGTATGATGCCATCGCATATCCAGTAGTTGCAGCCATGGGTGGCCAGATCATAGTCGATCAAGTGGCTACCCATGCCGCAGAGCCTCATCGTGTACATGAAGCAATCGGCTGCTGCTGTTGGCCAGTCGATGCCGCCAGTACTGATCATGCCCTTTGTAGCTTCTTCTGCCTCGTGACGCAAAATCTTGTAAAAAGAGTACTCGTGGAGGTTCATAGCGGAGGTTGCTAAGAGAAAAACATCTGTTGATGATGTCGTCTTGCTCTCCAGGGCCATGTCGACCTTCATCCGAGGGTAGAGCCGGAATCCTCCTTGGAATGACCACAGGGCGTTGTTCCTTGAGTACCCGGACAGTGGAAAGCCGAAGCTTTCAAGATCGATCTCCTCGCAGCTCCCGTTGTTGAAGATCACCAAGAACCTTTGGCCCAGCTGCTTCTGTACGTGTTCATATATCTCCCTGGAGACCTTGGGTATCTCGAGGCGCGAGCCCTGGCCCACACCCCGGTAGTCGTCCTCCTCGTCTTGTGCATCCAACACCCCTATCACACGGGAAGCTGAAGCTGCACCGCGAGAGCCCTCTGCACCGCTCTCCTGCTCTCCCACTTGGAGCAGTCGATGTAGATGATCTGTGAGAACTCCCGACCAGCGCTGAGGTGTTGGCCTACGGCTCGGAGGACGGCAGATGCCCCCAGCCCATCCCAGCCATCAAAGTAGATGACATTGTGCCGGATGCTGCCATCGTCCTCCTTCAGTTCTACGACAATTTTTTTTTAGAAAGGCGGCAAGAGCTTTGCCAAATTTTTATTAGATGAGGAAAGAAAAAAAAGAAAAAAACAAAAAAATAAAATTACAACTAAAATCACTGTGCTACTAAGCCTACAACTAGGACCACACTACTATGGCACGCAGGCCGCCGCGCCAAAACCGCGTTGACGCAATCAACGCTATAAACAAAATACAAACACGATAAAACAGGAAAAACACTACTCTTCATGACCCGTCGAAGTTGTAGCATGTTGGTATTGTAAAATATCATCCTTGCAGAGTTGCGCTACTTGATTTGGTGGTAAGAGTTTTTGCTGGAAAGTTCTCCTATTTCGTTCCTTCCAAATATTCCAAAAAAAAAAGATCATGATCCCATCTATCCTCCTTTTTTGCGTTTTGTCAAATTTGGCACGACATTTACGCCAATATCTATGGATTGATCCCGACATATCTACTGAGTCTAGTATTGATAGATTTAACCATCTTTTGAGGTAGGACCAAACTTGCTGCGAATAGGTGCAATTTTTGTAGAGATGGTTTGGATTTTCTGGGTCAGTGCCACATAGTTTACATATTGGATCGTTTGGCCAGTTGCGCTTGTTCAAATTGTTGGCAGTGAGAATTTTATTGTGTAAAAGGGTCCATGCGAAAAAACAACATTTGGGGTCCGCTCTTGCTCTCCAAATTGGCAACAACTTTAATTTACTATAACATCCCTCAAACTGGATGCGGTAAGCACTCTTGGTTGTGTATTCTCCATTTGATGTCCACCGCCAACTAATTGTATCTTCCATGTTTTCTTCTAGCTGGACTCCACTCACAGATTCCCATAGTGCAACATATTCTTGTATCTCTTGGGGTGTTTGTAAGGGTAGGATATGTGCAATCCATCTATTCTGTTGTATTGCATCGTATAGTGATAATTTTTTCCTTCTTGATTTTCTAAATAAGCTCGGAGCAACGACTTTTGGGGTTTTTCCATCCATCCAGGAGGATGACCAAAAATTAGCAGTCTTCCCGTTGCCAATAGAAACTATCGTTGATGCCGCGAAGAGCTCACGATCACGTCCATCACAAGGGACCTCTAACTCGTTCCATGCTCGTTCCTTGTGTTTCCATTGCAGCCACAACCATCTCAAGCGCAACGCCCTAGCAAAATGCTCTAAATCTAGAACCCCCAAACCCCCTTTTATCTTTGGACGGCAAACTAATGGCCAGTTCACCAGTGAGTGTCCTCCATATACCTTGTCGGGTGTTTCCCCCCTTCAAAGGAAACTCCGCCTTAAACAGTCGATCTTACGTAAGCCATTTTTGTTCTGGGAAGGCTGTCATATGGTATATAGGTTGTGAAGAGAGGACCGTCTTGACCAATGTCTCTCTTCCTGCCGTGGAGAGAAGTTTACCCTTCCATCCGGGCAACCTGGCTCCAATTTTATCAATCAATGGCTGCACATCAATCCTTCTCAATTTCCGAATGTGTAGGGGAAGTCCTAGATATTTGCCTGGGAATTTACATATCTTGCCCGGGAAATTTTGTAGGAGTTGAGACACCACTATGTTGTCCAATCGAATTGGAAAAATTTCAGTCTTCGAGATATTAATTTTAAGCCCCGAGCACTCTCCAAAAAATGTCAAAATCTTGAGCAGTCGGTCTAGCTCCGTGGCCGACGGGTCCGAAAAAATTGCGGCATCATCCGCATAGAGTGAGCACCTTAACCTTGCTGCCTTTGGTAAAATTGGTTTGAGGAAACCTTTTTGTGCAGCGCCTTCGACAATACGTTGAAGAGGGTCTATAGCCAATATAAATAGGAGCGGAGATAGAGGATATTCTTGTCGTAAACCTCTCGCGTGCTTGATCACGCTTGTCGGCTGTCCGTTCACCAGGACTTTTGATGAGGCGGTGCCCAACAATGCTGCTATCCAGTCTCTCCATTTGGCGCTAAAGCCGAGTGCCTGCATGACCTCTAACAGGAACGACCATCCAATAGAGTCGAAAGCTTTAGAAATATCTAGCTTAATGAATAGAGCTGGTTTCTTCTTCCGGTGGAGCAGCTGGATCACTCTCTGGGAGTAAATGAAGTTGTCATGGATGGACCTTTTTTTTATGAACGCATTCTGTGCACAGGACACCAGTTCATTCATGCGTGGAGCAAGCCGATTTGCAAGGAGCTTGGTGATTATCTTTGCCACACTATTGATTAGGCTAATAGGTCTGTAATCTGATATTGTGGCAGACACCTGTTTCTTAGGCAAAAGGACAATATTTGCTTCATTTACAAGGTTCAATCTTGCTGTCTGGTGTGAGTAAAAACTTAAAATTGCTTGCGTAAGGTCATCTTTTATGACTGTCCAGCATTTCTTGTAGAAAAGCCCTATGAAACCATCTGGTCCCGGTGATTTCTCCGCAGGCATCTCTTTGATAACTGTCGCAATCTCTTCTTGCGTGAAGTTGGCATCAAGCTCTTCCAGGTTATGTTGCACGTACCCTAGTTCTTCCCACTTGATAGCCTTTGTTCTTGAATTTGGTGTTCCCATGACCCGAGAGAAATGTGTGTGTACCAAGCTTTCCTTTTCCTCTTGCAAGACCACAGCCCCTGACTCACCAATTAGAGAGGGGATGAAAGTCTTTTTTCTTCTCGCATTGGCATGCAAATGAAAAAATCTCGTATTTGTGTCTCCTTTCCTGATCCACGTTAATCGTGAATGTTGTCTCGCTCTTGTTTTTTGTATTGTCGCCAGTCCTAGCGCCTTTGATTTTAAATAACGTTTGAATACCAACTCATCCTGGGTTAGTGGTCTTGATTCCTGTGCCCTCTCTAAATTTGCCAAGGTAATATTTCCAATCACTGAAATTTTTTCTTCTCCATAATTTGAGCGCTTTTGCGGTTCGCATTATCTTAACATGGACACGTAAAATAGCATCTTGGGTATTAACCGGTTTGTCCCACGCCTCTTTTACGGTCTCCAGGAAACCCGGCCAGTTGGGCCAATGGGACTCGAACCTAAATCCCCGGTAGAAATCCATGCTCACATCACCTTGCAAAAAAAGTGGACAATGATCGGATCCAAGAGAGGCTAAGGCTTGCAGATGTGTTCGTGGAAAAAATTCTAACCACTCGGATGAAGCAAAAAAATGGTCGATTTTTGTCATTGTGGGTGTCTGTTGGTCATTGCACCAAGTGTATTTTTTCCCTTGTAGTTTAATCGATGCTAGTAACAAATTGTCTATTGTGGCTCTGAACCCATTAAGCAATGGTAGGTTGAGCCGACCATTGTTTTTTTGCTGGGCCCGGTAGATCAAATTAAAATCCCCAAGCAGTAGCCACTCCGGTAGCATAAGCTGTTTGAGGCCTGTGATTTCCTGCATGAAAAGTATTTTCTCTTGGTCTGCTTGCGGTCCGTAGACTCCCGTAAGTGACCACTTTCTATTGTCCGCCAACATAGTTACGTTTGCTGAAACTGTGTTGGTTGTCAGGTGAGTATTATCAAGTCAAAAAAACGTGCAGAAACTGCTACTAGGATTCCACCGGATGCTCCTACTGACGGTAGGGAGACAATGCATTGTGCCATGTCTGCACCAATAGTTTCAACCAGTAAAGTGTGTGTCCATGTAGTGATTTTGGTCTCCTGAAGACATACTACCGAGGCTCCCGAAGAAATGATTTGATTTCTCGCACTAGCTCTTTTAGCTCCATCATTAAGCCCTCTAACATTCCAACAAAGAATATTGCAGTCCTTATTAGACATTTATTGAAAATTGGTCTACTTCAGGGCACACAATATGCCGAAAACATAAAATAGGGAACGGAATTAAGTCAACCACCTTGATAATAGTCGAAGGCAACATAGCCTGTGGTCCAAACCCAATCACAGTCTTCAAATTACAACCAAATTGCCGAAGGCTCCATGGCCAGCAGGCTCCAAATCCAAACAAGATCTCAAGGTTGCAGACAGGTTGCCGAAGGCTCCTAGGCCAGCAGGCAGCAAGGACAAATTCAACATCAAGTTCAACTAACGGCATGGGTCCGATTGACCTCCACTGATACACTGGGCACTCAGCCCCATCCTCTGTGCTCAGAGGGACCGACATGATTTACTTGATCTACTTATGCTGGAGCCCATCTAGGCTTCCAGGCCCACCTGAGCAATTATCTTCTAGGTGATACTGCTCATATTCATCTTATTGTTGTCTTGCTCGATCAGAACCTGGATGGCCTCCATCTTGTTTTTCTCAATCGACCTCTCGAAATGCTGTGCATAAAAGTCAAAGTCAGGTTCAACATGAGTAGTTTCCTCCCCTGCTAAGTCCCCTAACTTTTTGATGAGAAGGTCATGTGCAACTTGGAATGCGTCTTTGCCTACATTCAACTCTGTCTTTTTTGCTAGCCTAATACTTTTCCGTTGTGTTGAGTTTTCAGGGCCCCTTTGGTGCCCGCTACTATTCATTGAGTTCTCTACTTGAGGGGCATGGAAGCCTTCTTGAATTAAAGACTGTTGTAGCGGTATAGAAATTGAATCTAGAAAATCCTCGATGGATTGTTCCCTAGGATCTGTAACCCCCATTGTTCCCTCTTGGTTCGATGTGGTGCTGCTGTTAGGATCAGGAACAGAGGTGGAAATGCGTTCATGGGTTATAATGGGTTCTATATGCTCCTCAACTATTGCCGAAATCGGTTGGGTTATGTCAGCGTGTTCGTGATTCTGCTCCGTGAGCGATGGAGCGTGTCCCTCCACTATATCATCAACAATATTATCTACTTGTACCTCCTCTGCCTCAACCAAATGTAAATCGAGAAAGTTTGACGGTGATGGAGAAATACTGTTGGTTCCCACTAAGGTATCCTGTCCCTCTACAATGGTAATTAGTTGTGGTATGTGGTGTCTCACCAGTTCATCTCTTGCCGAAGCAAGCGTCATCTCCATTAGCTTGAGTGTCTCAGCCAACGCCTGCTGTATCTCTTCAGCCCCAGCTTTGTTGTTCCCCCCGTTCTCCATGCTAATGCCACTGGTGTACTTGTTGACGGCGTCCTCAGCTGCTTGTGTTGTAGGATGAGATAATAAAATGGTTTTTCCTTCAAGAAAGTCATCAACAGTGTGAGCAGAAAAAAACATGGGCTGATTCTGGGAATTACCCTTGATGAGCATGATGTTGTCGTCAGGCAGGATGCACTTGGGTGGCTTAAGCTCGGTTGCTATTGGGTCTGCGAAGGAGACCTTTTTCTGCTTCTTTTCTTCCTTGGAGGCCTTCACCTTCCAGACCAAGGTTGGCGCTTGGTGACGCTCGGAGGCGGTTCTGCTCCTGCCCCCACGCCACCTAGTGGTGCTGATGCAGTCTTCCACTCCACTCCTGCAGCGCGGATTCCTGACCCAGCTGGAGACGCTGCGATGATGACGAGTGCCCTGGTTGCGGCGCGTGTGGTCGTAGTCGTCGTCCTCCCGCCTGCGATGGTGCACCATGTCCCTGCCTTGATCATCTCCCCGCCTGCCAGGGAGGCGTTCACCCTTCGTGTCCGGCTCGCCATAGGACCAGACCAGCTCTCTGCGTGGCATGCGGTTCTGGGGGCCACCAATCCTGCCACGACCCTGCAAGAAAGACAGATCCTCCATGATCTCCAAGTGGTTGCGCAGGAGGAAGACTTGGGCGCGCTTGAGGTCGACAGGTGCGTCGTGGCGAGGTGGGATTGATGTCGGCGGCAGCTCTCTGTCTGGCTCGACGACTGTGAGCACGACCTCAGTGGGGATGTCGCAGGGATCGCAACACCACGCCCACAGGTCGAAGGTCCTGGTGTGCTCGCGGCGACGTGTCCTCTCCTCCAAAAAGTGCACTGCATAGCTCCGTCCCAGTGCCCGGGCCGCCACGTCCTCTGCCCAACAATGGACAGGGATGCCCTCAATACGCACCTTGACGCGGAACTCCCAGTTGGTGTTGGTGGCGTGGAGGCGCTCGTTCTAGGGTGCGAAGTGGAAGTTACGACCGCCATCGGAGAGGCACCCCCGGTCCAGCAGACGCCACTAGTAGAAAAATCATTTTTGCTGCCACGTCTTTTTTTTTCAGAGGCGGTTCACAACTTCATGACGCCAGTACAAAAAATAGGGTGGGCCCAGCAAGAGAACCGCCTGTGTAAAACCATTTACACAAGCGGCTCTCCTATCTCTACCGCCTGTGTAAATACCTATATTTACATAGGCGGTTGATAACGTCAGCCGCCTGTGTAAATATTACACAGGCGGCTGACGTTATCAACCGCCTGTGTAAATATAGGGGTATTTACACAGGCGGTCCTCCTTACCAACCGCCTGTGTTAATGCTGCAATAAATTCCCTTCTTCCACCTCCAGACAAGAACAGTTACTCCCGTGCTGTGTGCAAAGTGTCCGACACAGAGGTGGCTATTCCAAGGGGGGAATGTTTTGAACTTCATTTCTTTGGTGAGAAACTTCCAAAAGGTTAGTTAGTGTTGTTGCCTCCATTTTTTTAGTGATTCTTTGGTTCAATTCTTGTATTGGAGGTGCTCTAAATCTAGGGTTAGGGTTCATAGCTAGGGCAAGAGAGAGAGTTTTAGCTATTTTTTTTGTAAATTCATAGTAAATTGTATCTTGCTCGGATTATAGAAAATAAATACTTTTTAGAATTCTTGTGAGTAGATCTATGTAATAGAATACTTAGGGTTTATGAATTAATTTAGTAGTTAATGTTTTCTTAATTAGGGTTAGTTATTATTGTCTATACTTAGGGTTTGTTAAATAGGGTTAGTTATTATTTCATGTAGCTTAGGTTTTTCAATAATATTTGTTAGTAATTGATGGTTTATTACTTAGGGTTAGATATTTCATGTACTTAGAGTTAGTTAATTAATTTAGTTAGTAATTAATGGCTTATTAATTAGGGTTAGTTAGTATTTCATGTACTTAGGGTTTGTTAATTAGGGTTTCTTATTTTTGCTTATACTTAGGGTTTGTTAATCAAGATGCCATCTCCGTTTAATTAATTATTATAATTATAAAAATGAGTTTAAATAATTATTTAAATTTTTTATTTTGTAAATTCTGTAAGAGGTAGGTTTTCATATCTATTTAATTGATGGAGGATAGAATCTTAGTTATGAGGGATTATTTTCGTTTTGTTTTTAGAGTGACATACAATATTTTCCTAACTACAGATAAATATGGAGAGGTCATTATGGATGTACAACTTATCAAGATTAGACCCATCTTATGTAGTGGAGGTCCAAAAATTTATTGATGCCGTGAAGATACATGCTCAGAGAACAAAGGCGAAGCACACATGTTGTCCATGCGCAGACTGTAAAAATATTGTGGTATTTGACAATGTGAAAGCAATCACTTCTCATCTGGTTTGCAGAGGATTTGTGGAGGACTACTTGATTTGGACAAAACATGGTGAGGGTAGTTCTACACCTTATATGCGGACAACTAACAACACTGCAAGTAACATCAATGTGGAGGGTCCAATGCCATATCTCAATGAATGTGATTCTATGCCAGATATCAATGAAACCCATCATGTTATGCCAGATGTCAATCAAACTCATAATTCTACGTCCGATGTTAATGAAACTCAGCATGTTAACACTGATGCCATTGAAGATGCAGATTTCTTAGAGGCAATAATGAACCGTTGTGCGGATCCATCAATATTCTTCATGAACCGAATGAAAGCCTTGAAGAAGGCAGCAGAAGAGCCTTTGTACGACGAGTCGAAAGGTTGTACCAAAGAGTGGTCGACACTACGGGCTGTTCTTCAGTTTTTGACGATTAAGGCTAGATATGGTTGGTCCGATGCTAGTTTCAATGATTTATTGCGTGTACTTGGAGACCTTCTTCCTAAGGAGAACAGAGTGCCTGCTAACACGTACTATGCAAAGAAGCTAGTCAGTCCACTTACGATGGGTGTTGAGAAGATCCACGCATGTAGAAATCATTGTATCCTATATCGGGGTGATCAGTATAAAGACTTAGACAGTTGTCCAAACTGCGGTGCTAGAAGGTACAAGACGAATAAAGATCATCAAGAGGAAGGGAATGCAGCCTATGTTTCTTCAGGGAGGAAGCGAAAGAAGACGCAAACAAAGACTCAACAAGACAAACGTTCAAAGCCCACTAGCAATATCGAAGTGGACTATTATGCGTTGAGAAGAATTCCTGCATTAGTGATATGATATCTCCCTGTGGTTGATCGTTTGAGGTGTTTGTTTGCAAACCCTGATGATGCGGAACTTGTGACCTGGCATGCTTCTGATGAAAGGAAAGATGATGGAAAGTTACGACATCCAGCCGATGCAAAGCAATGGCAAGAATTCGATAAGAAATATCCAGATTTTGCTGAGGACCCACGAAATGTAAGGTTTGCTCTGAGTACTGATGGAATGAATCCATTTGCCGAGAGGAGCAGCACGCACAGCACATGGCCAGTGATCATGACAATATACAATCTTCCTTCATGGTTGAGCCAAAAAAGAAAATATCTTTTGCTAACCATTCTTATTTCTGGACCTACACAACCTGGAGTTGATATGGATGTATTTCTAGAGCCCTTAATGCAAGAGATGCAAATACTATAGGAAGTGGGTGTCAAAATGATCGATGCGTTCCGCAAAGAGACATTCACACTGAGAACAATTATTTTTGTCACAATTAATGATTATCCTGCTCTCTTCTCATTATCAGGCCAGTTCAAGGGAAAGGTTGGTTGTGTAGAGTGCATAGATGGAACATGGCACGTGTCTCTTCCTTCATCTAACAAGATAGTTTACATGAGGCATAGAAGGTGGCTACCGGCAGGCCATAAGTACCGCTTACAAAAGATGAATAAGTACTTTGACAATACGGATGAATCAAAATCTATTGCTCCATCAGGTTATAGTAAAGGGCACAGAGTGTATAAGATAGTTGAGAATGTCAAGTTTGTGTTTGGAAAAAAGACCAAAAATGGGAAACCAAGAAAGGTTGTGAAGGCAAATGAGGGGACACATTTAAGAAGAAGTCTATTTTCTTTAAGTACTTATCGTACTGGAAAGACTTAGACGTATGACATGCGATCGATGGTATGCATGTTCAGAAGAATGTGTTTGACAGCGTAGTTGAAACTTTGCTAGGCATAAAGAGCAAGACAAAGGAAGGTCTCAATTCACGTTTGGACATGCAACATTTAAAGATCAGAAAAGAACTTCACCCTGTACTCCTAGAGAATGGGAAGTACCATCTACCGGCAGCAAGCTATAACCTGAACAGAGATGAGAAACATGCAATGTGTGTGTGGTTGAAGAATTTAAAAGTTCCATCTGGTTTCTGCTCCAACATAAGGAGTCTTGTTTCGATGAAAGACCTTACACTCACCAACTATAACTCACATGATTGTCATGTAATGCTGACCACTTTTCTTCCTATTGCCATCAGGGCTATAAATCCAGTGTTTTTAAAGATGGCAATCACACGGTTGTGCTACTTCTTCAATAAGATATCTGAGAAGGTAATTATCCGTGATGAGTTAGAGTCCCTACAGAAATTTGCTGCAGAGACATTGAGCCAGTTGGAGATGTGCTTTCCCCCATCGTTCTTTGATATCATGGTACACCTTATTGTTCATTTGGCGCCTCAAATTGAGGCATTGGGCCCCATTTATTTCCATGAAATGTGGACATATGAGCGTTTCATGTCAATATTGAATGGCTATATGGCAAATCGTGCTCATTCAGAGGGTTCCATGATAGAGGCATACACTACAGAAGAGTCCATTGAGTCTGGAGGACCATTATGTAATAATCTCCTAAAAGACCAGGTATCAATTGGTTTGCCTCCATTGCGACATGAGGGAAGGCTTGGTGGACGAGGGAGGATGGGACGAAAATCATTCATCCCGCCAGATTACAACATAGTCCTAGAGGTACACTACATCATACTACAACAACTCATAATAATGGACCCATTCACCAATCAGCACATGAAAGAGCTTCGTGAGGAGAATCCAGGATGCACAAATGATTGGGTACACAAGGAACACAAGCGTCGGTTCACCGCATGGCTAAAGAATTTGGACATGACAGATGAATCAGAAACCATCAAGATTTTAGCATCTGGACCATCAAGCCAGATCATATCATGGCAGAGCTATGACATTAGTGGCTTCACATTTTCCACCAGTTTTAGGGACACCAAGCGCATGGCCCAGAATAGTGGCGTTCGATGTGAGGCTGTAGATGATACAACTGGTGAAGAAACTACATACTTTGGATTCATTGATGACATATGGGAGATTGAATATGGTCCACGCCTGCAGATTCCAGTGTTCTGATGTCGATGGGTTCAAGATAAACATGTCAATGTGGATAACTATGGCCAAAGAGTTCTTGATCTAAGTAAAGTAGGTTACAAAGATGATCCGTGGATCCTTGCTAACCGTGCCGCACAGGTGTTCTATGTGGAACAAATTCTATCTATGAATGAAAAGAAAAGTACCCAAAAGCCAAAGCACGTAGCAATCCCTGGAAAGCAACAAATTGTAGGAGTTGATGGTGTAATGGATTTAGAGGATGTTAATCAGTTCAGCGAGATGTCTCTTTTTACAAACTTTGAAGAAAAGATAAAAAATGTGGAGAAAAGTATCCCGCAAACCTCTTTGCCCTGGGTGCGCCATGATGGACAAGGAAGGACTGTAACACGCTAGATTGTTTATCATGTAACTAATTAATGTACCACTTATCATTTGTACCTAATGCTACTCTTTCTTATTAAGCAGATGTTTACATTTCCATTTGTTGTATACCTTTGGACTATGATATTATTTTCTAACTTAATTAAACAAATCTTAATTGAAACCTCTTTCCCCTTCTTGTATACCTTTGGATTCTATTTTATTTACTAACCCTAGGTACATGAAATATTAACTGACCCTATTAAACAAGCATTTAATTACTAACTAAACTAAATAAAGGGAATAAATGACCTTTAATTACTTACTAAGTTAACTAACAAACCTATTATTAGTAAACACTAACTAAATTAACTAATTACTAAATAAACTAACTAAATAAACTAATTACTAAACTAACTAAATTAATTAACTAATTTAACTAATTACTAAATAAACTAACTAAATTAACTAACTGAAAATGGGAAAAACATTATTACAGGCGGCTATCAATGAGGACCGCCTGTACTAATGTATTAGTACAGGCGGGCCATATTGACCACCGCCTGTACTAATATTTTCACAAGCGGTGGTCAATATGACCCGTCTGTACTAATGCCGTCCAATATAAATTACAGCGCGTGGCACTCCAAAAATTTCTAAGTCACCAGAGGCGCGATTTTTGAATCCGACGCCGTCAGGCTGCCCAATTTCGCCACCGCTGCTCCACCGCCGCGGTTGCTTCACCGTCCGCCTACGCGCCGCTGCTCCACCGGCCGCCGAGCTGCTCCATCGCCGCCGCTGCTCCACCGCGGACGCGCCGCCGCCACTGCCGCCGCCAGCCGAGATCGAGGTACGCTCCAGCTGCTCCACCGCCACCGCCACCGCCGCCAGCTGCTCCACCGCCACCGCCACCGCCGAGATCGAGGTACGCTCCGCCGCCACCGCCACCGCCGGCCACGCTGCTCCATTTGCTTTTTTTAATTAGTTAATTCGTTTTTTAGTAATTAGTTTATTTAGTTAGGGTAGTTAATTTAATTAGTTAATTTAATTAGTTTAGTTTATTAGTTAGTTTAGTTAATTTTGTTAGTTAATTTAGTAATTAGTTAATTTAGTTAGTTAATTTAGTTTTTGTAATTAGTTAATTTAATTAGTTTAGTTTATTAGTTTTTTTAATTAGTTAATTTAGTTTTTTTAATTAGTTTTTTTAATTAGTTAATTTAGGTTTTTTAATTAGTTTTTTTAATTAGTTAATTTAGTTAGTTTTTAAGTAGTTAATTTAATTAGTTTTTTTAATTAGTTAATTTAGTTTTTTGAATTAGTTAATTTAGTTAGTTTTTAATTAGTTAATTTAATTAGTTTAGTTTATTAGTTAGTTTAGTTAATTTTATTAGTTAATTTAATTAGTTTAGTTTATTAGTTAGTTTAGTTAATTTTGTTAGTAAATTTAGTTAGTTAATTAGTTAATTTAGTTAGTTAAGTTTAGTTAGTTTAGTTATATTTCATGCATAATTAGTTAAGTTAAGTTAAATATAACTCTAGTAGTTAAATATAACTCTAGTAGAAAAATCATTTTTGCATAGTAAGTTATATTTCATGCATAATTTAGTTAGTTTAGTTATATTTCATGCATAATTAGTTAAGTTAAATATAACTCTAGTAGTTAAATATAACTCTAGTAGAAAAATCATTTTTGCATAGTTAGTTATATTTCATACAAAATTTAGTTAAGTTTAGTTAGTGTAGTTATATTTCATGCATAATTAGTTAAGTTAAGTTAAATATAACTCTAGTACTTAGTTATTTTAGTTAGTTTACTTAGTTAATTTAGTTAGTTAGTTTAGTGTTAATACTTTTTTAAGTTAGTGTTTTTTCCATGTTAATACTTATATTTCATGTTAATACTTATATTTCATGCATAATTAGAGTTAGTTTACTTAGTTAATTTAGTGTACATCCATTTTTATATTTATATTCCATGCAGATGAGTACTCCATCAAACGCTGAGCAGGCCGATGCCCAGGTTGGTACACCTGGATCTGACTCCGCTGGATCCGAACCTTATAGGAGCCCGGGCGTATCACCACGTGAATCTCCTAGAGCTAAGAAGACCCGTCTTGAGTTGGAACGTGACCCTAATTACGAGCCTGAAGCTGAGCCAAATGATGATGAGGTATATATGCTCGTAGATTGTCTATACGAGAGAATAATGCATGTGTATGTATGTACCTAACAATTGAATTGATAGGAGGTGTTCTCTAAAGTTGTTGCCGAAATGGAGGTAGAGTCACAAGATGTTCATAAGGACACAGCGCCTCAAACGACCGGGACCTCCTCCGAGCGAAGAAGTACACAGAAAAAGAGTGATCGAGCACGAGGAGATAGAGGAAGGAATAGATTTCCAGAAGAAGTTTATAAGATTACAGAGATTAGCCCGAGCGGAGAGCCCTTAGCACCTCTAGAGGCGCTACCCAAATTTAGGGCCGCCATTGGATGGTTAGTAAAGGAAGAATTTGATATCACCTGGAGTGATTGGAGTATGGTGCCTGAAGTAAAGAGGACGAATTGTTGGACTCGATTGTGTACTAAGTTTATTTTACCGGAGGGAACAGAAGGTTTGGTCAAGGGTCATGTCATGAAGCAGTTAGCAATATCGTTCCGGGGCTATAGGTACGATATGAATAAAAAGTGGCTACAGAAGGGGCGGGACCCAACGAAGCGGTACCCTATCACAGCAGAACAGTGGGCACGTTTCAGTGTCATGAAAAACTCCAACGAGTCCAAGGCTAAGAGCCAAGCCGCCTTGGCACTTGCGAAGAAGAACAAGTACCACCACCACCTCGGCACTGGCGGATACAAGACCAAGATTCCTAAATGGAGGGCAGAAGATGAAGCAAAGAGGAGAGAGGGCAAGTTGGCATTGACAGATATAGTGCCAGAACGAAGTGCGAATTGGCTTCGCACTCGGAAGGCAAACACTGAGAGCGATGAGATCTCCTGTCCCGATGAGATCAAGCCAGTTGCCGAGAAGGTATTGGAAGCAACAAACCTAGAAAAGACAGGTGCCTTCAAGTCACTGAGGGAGAGGGACAACCTTTCCCTTGCTCTAGGTAACCCCGAGCATCCAGGTTGTGTACGGGGCGTCTCATCCAGAACCACCTGGAAAGAAGGGTTTGGTGAAGAGTGGAAAGGCATGTATAAGAAAAGAGAACGACATAAGGAGCAATTGAAGGATTATTTTGAGCAGCAGACTGCCAAAAAATTTAGGGATTTGATGGAAGACTTCATTAAAAACCCTGATCCTGAAGTGATGAAGCGGTTGGCGGGAGCAGTGTCTGCTCAACAGATGACATCACAAGCTCCTTCATATATGGAGCGTGTCCCAGGCCCAGCTCAACCCTTGGGTAGCTAGGAGACTGCCACACAATCTATGCCCTTTCAAAGCAGTATAGCATCAGCATCAAATAAGGACCATTATCCAGTTGACGATATTGATAAACCTTGGCCTTGCTCATTGTTAATTGGATATGGCCTTAGGAATCAACATACAAAGCAAGTGGCCACAGGCAATGCCATCCCTGGACGTATGTTCCATGGTGTCGAGATGCAAGATGCATACTGCAGGGTGGAAGTGTTGACGGTCGAGAGTGCATATGAAGACGACTTCATCGACATCCCGACCTCTGAGGGTATAGAGAAGCTTGGACAAGCAATCAAGAACTTCATACAATGGCCGAGACGGTACGTAAGGTTGATTGATCCACCAACGGCACCCTCTCCACAAGTCCATCAAGCATCCCAAGAGGTCGAAACAAGTCAACAGCCAGCATCGCCAATGCATGCCCCAGCATCCCTGTATATTTATGAGCCACCGTCGTCATCCCCAATACATGATATGTCATTCTCGCTGGATGAGCTCGAGGGGCTGACCACGAACATGCCTGAGCAGCAGACTCTGCCAGCCAAGAAGGACACAACACCAGAGAAGGAGGTAGAGCAAACTCCCCGCCACCACCAAAGCATAAGGAAGCAGAGCAAACTCCCCCACAAGCACCGGCCTCCAAGAAGGCAAAGAAATTTCCAATTCCAAAATTGGTTTCTCCCCATGAGCCAAAAAAGGGGAAAGCAGCAGGCACAGTTCTATTTCTGAAAGGGATTGGAAAGCAGTGGACGACACGAGTCGTTGAGCTCGAACCGCCACAGAATAAGGAAGCCGCTGGCCAAGCAACTGAAGTCGTGCCACCAACAAAGGAAGCCCAAGTGGCGATGTTCATGTCGAACCACCGTCAAATACACCATTGACCCTTCAGGATATAAGAAAGCCAACGGTTGATGATTATGTCAATGTCCCCAGTAACTACGTGCCCGGGAGGCCTATGCTGCAATGGACGGTGCTTGAAAATGGTCCATGGACGATAAAAAGGTTTCATGACTAGTACATGAGAGCAGTGAATGCTGGCCTGCATGCAGTTAGTGTTAACATACCAGCAGACGTGTTTGCTACTGGCCAGGATAAAAGCGAGGCAGTTGTTATCTTCGAGGACATGCACCTGCTGTTGAACTATAGAAAACTTGACGTCCAACTCATTACAATCTGGTGCCTGTAAGTATCATTCATGCACACACATTGTTATTATTAAATTTTGGAATGTGATAAACTCTAATATGTGGATGTTGTATGTAGTTTGCAAGACCACGAGCAGAGATCGTTAACTACAGGCACGATGGTCGGTTACCTGAGTCCAATCAGGTTACAAGAAAATATGCACAAATTTGTACTTACAAATGAAGATAGAGCAAAGATAGAGAAGGACAGAACACCAGAACAAGTTGCAGAAGCTGTAAAGGAATTGCAACGAAAATACAAGGACACATATGCCCTCTATCTCGGTAGAGCAATGCTGAGATATAAGTACAGGGATTTTATATTGGCACCCTACAACTTTGGGTAAGCGTGACCTCGTATACGTACTTCAAATTATCATGTTAACAACCCTAAGTACATATGTCGCTCACTCGTTTATTCGTGCAGTAACCATTGGATTGTTTTTTATATATATCCAGTCGAAGGGAAGGTGGTTGTCCTAGACTCCTTACATTGTCCTCCTCAGTCGTATCAAACATTCCTGATTCATTTAGAAAGGTGAGCGAACATGCAACCGCATCCGTACTTATATGAATTAGAGTTTCTAAATAACTATAGTGTTTTATATTCGATATCTACAGGGCATGGCGGTTTTATAAGAAGCAGAAAGGACCGGTCGACGCCGCCCGCTCAGATCCTAGTGTTCCATTGACGATACAACACCATTATCCGGTAAGTTGTCCGAACACATATCATCATATAAATAATACACAAGGCATGACAATTTTAGTTTAATCTTTTGCTTATTAATTACATAGTGCCACAAGCAACCACCTGGATCGGTCTACTGTGGATACTATGTGTGTGAGTTCATAAGGCAGCGGGGACGATACGTCAGGGACAAAAATATGGTAAAAAATATCTATGTATGAAGTTTTCTCATTAAAGTTGGAAATATTAATATTGGACATGTGTCAATGATGCTTTTAAACTTTGTTTCCAGCCGAGAAGCAAAGGAAAGGACGTGTCATTCACTCCAAAAACTATGGAAAATATAGTAGCAGACTTGTGCGGTTTTATTATGAGAGAAATAATTCCAAGTACCGGAGCATATTTTGATGAAGCCGGTGATTTAGCAAGTGAAGGATTTAGAGCGCTGACAGACCTAGCAGGTCTAAACTTGAAACGAAATGACATGTAAACACCAAATGGTTGAACTCATAACTTGAAATGATGTGTATTATATGTAATTTTATGCTTGATGTTTGATTTCGTGTGGATACATCTGTAATATTTATATGTATTGTATGTATGATGCAATTTTATGGTTCATGTTTGCATATCTTATATATATATTGTGACAAATATAGTACAGTGTGGAGTGGAGGCAAATATTGAAATTTGAAATAAAAAAAAATAATTACACAGGCGGCACACAGAGTGAGCCACCTGTGAAAAATGGATTTTCACAGGCGGCTGACAAAGTGAGCCGCCTGTGTAAATAACTATTTACACAGGCGGCTGACAATGTGAACCGCCTGTGAAAACCTTGTTTTCACAGGCGGCTCACAGCCGCGCCTGTACTGTGGGCCGATTAGTACTGACCCCCAGTACAGGCGGTGGGCTTTGCCGCCTGTACTAATGCCTCTACCACCGCCTCTAAAAACGTTTTTTGTACTAGTGCGCTGCCTGATCTGCGGCTCTGAGAAGATGACCAGAAACTGCTCAGGGTAGTGCTTGACTACCTGGAACTCGCCATGGCGCAGACGTTCGACAGCTTCATCGATTGTGTCTGCGTTGATAATCTGCATCCAAAATGAATGTATATATGCGTCAGTCCCCTGTTGCAAACAAAGTCATCAACTTGGGTTCTGTGTGTCTTCAACGCACACGGCGAGCAAGATCAAGAAGGAAAAAATGGCCATAACAATGCAGTTTCAATTCTTGCAAATAAAGTGTACATATATACTAAGGTGAAAGTTGAACTAAGAAAAAAGAAAAGAGAATACTTGCTAGCTGTTTTAATTACCTTGGTACGCATTATGGATTGGATTGGGCCGACTCGCCGGTTAGCTCAGTAGCCTCGACTGTCGAACAATATCTATGGTCTGCGTAGGTGTTGTTACTTGATCTTCAGATATTCATCTCAAAAAAAAATACTTGACTTCAGATATGATGCTGCTATATCCAATTCAAATGGAACATGCATGATCCATTCTATTGCAGATCTAACCCATCGGTTTGTTCTGTCAGCTGGTCTGCTGGTCAATACAAAAACAAGCATGAGGGAGGAATTAATATATACTATCCAGATTCCAGAGTAACATGAATTCATATAGTTTTTGTGCATTCGAGCTACATATATACATATATGCAATGAATTGGACTTGTATCTGCACCATAAATGAAGCAGGGAGCATAGTTAATAAGTTGCATTGCGCGCGTACCTCAGTTTTCAATTGGCACTAGCAGGATATGGCAGAAACCAAAATAGAGATCCAATAATCCAACCAAGAACGATGATTGATGGATAGGAGAGAGGCGCTGATATGTCTCGCTCGGAGAGATTGTTGTAGCTAGATCGAAGCAAAGTGGCCAGTGGAACAACGGCAAACTTTGGCTTTTGTCTAATTTGCATCCAATAATACACTAGTATGTGTTGCCTTTGTTTCTGTGCTCGTGAGAATGATTCTTTGCTTGCAGCTAGCTAGCTAGTCACTGCATGATAGCTAAGAGATTAAAGGTTTAAGCAGTGAAGCACAAGGCTGTCGTGTCTTTGTGTCGTCCTGACAATTAGATTCTCCTGCAGTGTCACATGCATTGTGGAACTTTTATGCCTTGTGTGACTTGTGAGCCATTCCAACTCCATATCTACAAGTAATCTAAGAGGATCCGAGGCTAGCTAGTAAGATAAAGCAATGCATTAGAATCCCCACAAATTCTTCACTTTACACCACTTTAGTTTTTCCCTTTCAACTGTCATAACCAGTAAACCAGAGAAAGTCACAAAAGTTTTAGTTATTTTGGCTATTAGTTATCTACTATAACTATAGGCAACTAGTCTGTTGTAAATTCAATAAAAAAGTGTTGGAAAACTACTGGACAAGATATGTATTATTGTAGAAAAGTTCTAGCAACTCATAAAAATCTCTTTGTGCAAACTAAATGACCCTAGTTTAGGGCATGTGATTTTGATGATTAATGCTAAAATAATAAATATAATAGGACTATTAACTTTTGCTAGTATGTTAGGCTTTGGGGAGCGAGGCCCTAACTGCGTGGGTGATATAGTCATGATCGGGATTGGGGTGAGGTTGCTCCCGTTGGTGGCCTATGGCTAGCGGAAGGAGACAGGAGGAGGACGAGGAGAACTTGATTCCACTATGCGAGATACCCTAATCACAAATGTGCCTCAACTTCATCACATATTCAAAATTTGGCTTCCCTAGTTTGCTTGTGTAACCACATTTCTGTTCGTATATATGTGATGACAATCATTGAGACGGGGTTTGCACCCGTGTATGATGACTTCCATCATAAATGAAAATTTTATCCGTTTGTGATGGCTGATCATCATAGGGAGGTATCACCTATTTCTACTAATCGGTCATCATAGAGAAATGTTTTATCCGCCTAAAATTACTGCATCATGTACAGGTTAGGAACCGGCAAGCATCAAGTTAGTTCGTCGGAGGTTGATGTGTGGGCCTCTGGTGGCTCGGACATTCAAAACACGCAATGGACACAATCAATCTATCCTGGGCTTCTGAGCGGTGTTCTTCATGTTAGGAATGCCCAATCGGGGGTTTACAATAGATAGTTTGGCAGGAAATTACGCGGTGCTATCTTAGGGTTCTTGGCTATTGAGTCTGGTTGAACGGTCATGGATACCATCCGAGTGCCTATGGTTTAGACCCTTCTTCCTCTAGGATCCCTTCTACGGGAGTTCTCGCCTCCCCTTGTATCTCGAGGAGGGCATGGGACATATAAGTGGGGTTTTGTTTCTAACCTTGGCTTCTTCGTCGGGTGTGCTTGCAATTCCTTCCTCTTGGTGTGGCCTGGAACTCCCTGGCGGTGCTACCACAGTTTGATGCTTGACTGTGCGCCTGTTGCTGTATTGTTTAATTAGCAAGAACTTAAAAAGAACATTGTTAATGCTAACAGATTTACCTCAGTACACATGGTGGATTGTGTTGGATTATTAACCAGGCCGCCAGCTTATTATCTTTGACTCACTGGAGCCGTCTCTACTGTACATGTACTAGATCTTCAGATCATAAAATGATTGTAATATATCCATTTCTCCGTTTCTGCTGCGGATCTAAACCATTTGGTTGGCCTCTCGGCTGGTCTTATCAAAACAACCATGCACAAAGAGTGATTAATATATACTAACCAGAGTTGCATAAATTATATAGAACATTTTTGTGAATACATATACATACATTGAAAAAGGATTTATATCTGCATTGATGGAATCATGGAATGGAGCATTTATTTGCATACCTCTGTTCAGTTCAATTGGCACAAGTAGGATGATACGACCATTGGCAGATCCAGGGGGTTTGGGGGCTGGTAGTATTAGCACTAAATCACTATTAAATTCTTATTATTAATTATTATCTCCATTACTTAGCTCCCCTTCCCAACCTGGATCCGCCACTTGATACAAGAGAAGCTTAAACAAATCCACCCATGAAGAGGACACATATGTCTCAGAGAAAATGTATTCAGGTACAAGTTAGATCGAAACAAATAAGCGGTCGGTGGCACAGAGATAAACTTTAGTGTTGTTGGCAAATGTATGTGCATGTGGGTCTAGTAGTATTACTAGCAGTCCGTTTTCTTTGTTTGTCTAGGGTCCTTAGAATTGTTCTTACTTGCAGCTAGCTCTAGTCACTGCAGGGTTTTTTTTGGGTAAAGGTAAAGGTTAAAGATTTCATTATTAGGCACTAAAGCGCAAAGCAAGGATGTCGGGTCTTTGTTGTCCGCACCATTCATTCTCCTGCAGTACTAGTGGCTAGCTCATTGTGCAACTTTTATGCCGGCCGTGTGAGCCACTCCAAGTTTTTAAGAGGATCCGAGGGTAGAATAATCCTATATGAACTCTTCAGTAGCTCAGTTTGTCTCATTTTCATGCCAAATAACTTTTACATACACCCTTTACTTATGTGTATGTTTTTAAGTCTGGACCAACAATGATAACTTATTATTAATTGTTTCAGATTGTCTAGAAGTGATGGGCCGTCGACACGGATTATGGTTTCTGCTGTAGTAGTAATAAGGGTCCCCTCTTGAATCCCCTTCGAGCTCCTTCACAACAACTAAAGACAAAACAATAGGGGTTTTGCTGCGGTACACTCAAATGACTGTGTGCCCTTTATTTATTTTGATCGGACGGTTATAGTCAAAAGGTAATAGGTGAAATATATATTTTTTTGTTTTTTATTTTGTAAAGTAAGATAAATTAGGAAAGTTTTAGATATAAGAAATATTTTTACTAGATTTGATTGATATAAATGTGATCTGACCGATATGACAGATTTTTTACTTTACAATTTGAACTGGTTCACATGTACTCACGTTGATATATTTTGAACTGGTTCACAAGTAGTTCACATGTACTCACGTTGATATATTTTGAATTGGTTCACAAGTACTCACATTGATATATTTTTTACTTTATTTCCAAACCGTCAGTACTTGATATTAGGAAAGTAGTACAGTTGAATGTGTATGTATGTCAACGTGACTTGTACTTGATTTGTATGTGACGTGACATGACATGTTCATTATATAACTTGTTTAATGTTGTTTATTAATGAATTTTATTAGTTAGCGACATGTTTCTCATTTGACTTGTGTTTGTGTGTACTGTTTAACCACTTTAATATAATCGTTCATAAGGATCTGAAATAATTTTGGGTGTACTAATTTAAAATATGACTATAAAAGATCTAGAAATATATTTATCAATAATTTGTTTTCACATAATTATCTATTAAGGCAGAAACCGTGAAAAGGAAAGGACCAAGGAACCCACGTACGCTGTTTCCATGATTTGGGATTTGGCAATCTGTTTCCTTTTCTAGAATAATTAAATAAATGACTAAATAACTTTAAAAAACTAAAAAGTTCAAAAAAAATCAAGGACTTAGATTTATTTGGGATATTACCTCCTAAGAAGTAAGGAGAGTACCGTAGTATTGTCCAAACAATAGATATTTAGGACTAATTATTAGGCTTTGCAAATTTGTCATTCATAACATAGACTTCACAGAAATAAGCCTCCATGGTACATTTGATTTTCATTATATTTTAGGTATTTTTCTCTTTTCTGGTATTCCTTCCTGTATTTGGCACCTAAAAAGTCGTCTTTGCCCTTCTGTGAAATTTGCGCTGAACTTACCTAGAGAGAGCGACGTTCGGAGTCCTCCTAACCGATGGTCCTTTCGTCTTGCCCACCGTGATCCCGCGCTGGCACCCAACACCATGGTGGGGCAACCACCCAACGCCATGGCCGCCCGTTCAGTCACCCTGACCGCGGCCACCCAAGGCCAGGCGGCCTCAGTGATCCCACGCTAGCACCCAACGCCATGGCCATGTCGATCACTGAATTTTTATGCCTAGAATTTTTTTCTTGATCCGACTACTTTGTGCCCAGAAATTTCATGACCAGGCGGCGGGGGCGTCATCTAGCCTGCCTGACCCAGGCAGCGGCGGGGCTCTGCTGGGCTGATCGTTTTACGACTATGTTATTTTGGTTGTTTTATTGTGAGAGAAAAACACTATATTATAACTTATAAGCCGAGTTGATAAGTCAAACGAACAAGTCGCAGCCTACCAGGCAGGTAGGCAGGCAGGCAGATGTCAGTTTTGCCTAGGAGTAGTATGTCGCTCCGAGAAAAAAAACAAAATGACAAAAAAAGGCCTTTTTAGATTCTAATAAAAATACATGGAATACTAGAAAAGCAGAAAATACACAAAATAGAAAAAAAATCAAGTGTTTAATATTTGAAGATCTATTTTTGCAATGTGCACATTATGAATGTAAAAACCGCGAAGCGCAATGATTGTAGTAGCAAATATCCAATTTCCTCACAACTAAGATCACTCAGCCAAAAGTGAGTGCGGCCCAAGTTGCAGCCCACATGCATGCGATTTCCACCGAGATTGCTCAGTTCTTTTTCGGTACCTCTTCGGTAGGGGAGTTTCTCTTTTTTTTCCCCTTCTTTTACTTTTCTTTTTCGTAATTATTTTCTCTGTTTTGTGTTTTATTGTTTATTGTTTATTTTATTTTATGTGTGTGTTTTATTTTTATTTTATACATTGCCTTATTTTTATCTTTTTTCATCTTTTATTCCTTTTATTATTTTTTTCTTTTCTTTTCCTTTTTCTTATTTTGATATTTTATTATCTTTTTCTTTCTTTTTATATTTTCATTTTATATTTTTATTTGTTTCTACTTATAATTTTATGTTTCACTTTTAAAGTTTACAGATACATATACATATAATGTTCTCTGATATATTTTCTGATGTCTGCGAGTAGAAATATGATGCTCTACAATATATTTTGTGATGCTTAGTAACATATATTGATGTTTTAGGATTTTTTTAAGTTTAGTAGCATTTTTATTTTTATTTGACTCTAATTAACTATTTCACTAATATTATTTTATTTATATTTTATGATATTTGTGATGTTTACATAGTATACATATAATTTTCCATGATATATTTAATAATGTATGTGTAGTGTTAAAGCAATGTTCTATGATGTATTTCTGGTGTTTGCTACTATTTTTTTCTTCTTTTTTGTTTGACTATATTTAATACTTCACTAATTTTATTTTTATTTTCACATTTTATGATATATATGATGTTCGTGTAATATACATATGATGTTCTATGTCATTTTTTTCTGTGATGTTCATGTATTATTAATGTGGCATTTGATGATTACTTTTAAATACAGATTTATTATGAGATAAATATTTGGTAAAAAATATCGATATATATATATATATATATATATATATATATATATATATATATATATATATATATATATATATATATATACGTTCTAGTTTTAAAGAGTTTATTGTTAGGAAGACAATGATGTAATTAAATTTTAATTAGAATACTTGATTTAAGAGCAATAACTTTCTTTATTTAAAAAGCATAGAACATGTGCTGTGTTGAGCCTAATAAAGGAATTGAATTGGGTTTAACTTAGTGAAGAAAAAAAAACATTTTTTTAAGAAGAGAAGAGGGGGATGGCTGGGTGCTGGCCGCCACCCGCCACCAGACCGATCTTTGGTTCTGCGGTGGTACTTCAAATTGTAGCACGAGTCCGATGCTTTCTAGGAGCCTAAGATTTGGTTCTGCCCTGTTTTTATTTTCGATCTTTGGTTCTGACGTGGTTCCACTATACTGGACGATTCCTTAGAGGCTTATTAGGTGTTTCAGATGATGAGAGTTTATTTCATTAAATAAATGAAATATCACAATCTCTACATCAGATGGTGTATGGAAACAATGTTATCATAAAAGGTGCTTTGAGGTACTCTCTATCATTTGCAAAGTAAGTGTAACCAAACAACCAGACAAAAGACTGAGATATAACAAAAATAATTCTCATAAATTTAATTTATTGCTAAACCTCCAACTATGCTTGATGAAGATTTTGTAAGACGCGTTGTCCCTCTTTTAAGATAAGCTTATTTATCATATAGAAAAGTGGGCCATGTAAAAGGACTAAATACTGAGGTGGTGGAGAGAGGAAAGAAGAGATAAGAAAAGCGAGTTATAAGTTTACATTTGATTTGGATATAAGAACCAAAAAAATCTATGAGATAGAAAAGTGGGTCATATATTCATTGTGAAGATGTAACCACTATATGAGTGGACTGAGAGATAAGCAGAATCTATACAGCCTTATATTATTAACATTGCTCTGATTGTGAAGATGTAACCACTATATGAGTGAGCTGAGAGATAAGCTGAATCTATACAACCTTGTATTATTAACATTGTTCTTATGTGTAGAAGAAGAGGAGAGATACATGTCTTTGTCTCCGTTTACCGGCCGTCCTTAAACACGCCGCCGCCACCCGGCCGGCCAGGTCCTAAACAAAACGGTGCACTGTTTTCTTCGTCATCTCCCAAGACAGTGCATCCCCTGCCTCCTAATAAGCATTAAACCACGCGACTAAACCAAGAAAATGATGCTTATCGCATCCTCGTTCTCGTCGTCGTCGCTATTCATTTTCACTCCCATGCATAGGACATTCTATATCGATTTCAATTGCCCAGCTCATGCCAGCAGAGAGCCTCCTCATCTCTTCCTATTATTTACCCATACTGTCAAGTGTTCACTATTTCCTGGTACCTAGCAATTAGAGTAAGTTACAATCACTCTACTACGGCTAGCTAGCTCCCATCACCAAGAAAGTTCTAGAGGTGCATAGATATAACACGATGGCGCCGATGCTGCCGATGCCAATGCCGCCGCCGCCCTCCGGCGGCACGCCACCGATGCCGATGCCGATGCCGATGCCGATGGACAATAGCATGCCCACGATGCACGCGGCCTTCTTCTGGGGCCACCGCGCGCAGGTGCTCTTCTCCAACTGGCCGGGCGACCACCGCGACGGCGCCGGCATGTACGTGCTCTGCCTCCTCGTGGTGGCCGCGCTCGCCGCGCTCGCCGAGGTGCTGGCGGCGTGGTCCCGCGCCCTCGCCGCCCGCGTCTCCAACAACGCGCTGGGGTGGACGTGGACGCTGCAGGTGACGTGGATCCACGTGCTGAAGGTGGGCCTGTCGTACCTGGTGATGCTTGCCGCCATGTCCTTCAACGGCGGCGTGTTCTTGGCCGTCGTCGCTGGCCACGCCGCCGGGTTCCAGATCGCGCAGAGATGGACGCCGCTACTACGCCCTGCGGCCCGTGACGACGACACGCATACCAACGGTGCTGCTGTCCCTCCGTCGTCGGAACCAAAGCCTTGAGTTAATCCCTGATTAGGAAATGAATTTACGTTGTTGCTGCTGTGTTTATTAATCAGATTGGAGAAGTATGAGAAACGCAGAAGGTTTTGTCATTTGCCGAGGAAATTGAATGCTTTTGTGCTATACTATCAAGGTCAACCTAGTTTGATGAATTTTTTAAACGAATTAAATTATTTTTTCTTACTATACCTAGTTTGATGAATGATAAATAAGGACTTTGCCATATGTTGGCACCGCACCATGCCGCGGGGGAGGAGAGCATGGTGCTTAGGGCCTATGCGTTGTGTGACTGGAGATCCTGTTGAAGATGTTCCAAATTCATAGCCCAAGACAAATGCCCATCTACGTGCGCCCCACGGTACATATACCCGTCGCTATGGTTCCACCGAGATTAAGTCATTCATTATTCTTGTAAACTGCCGCACATCGTTTGTAACTGACTCTTGATTATAGTGAGGAGTGTTTGCTGGCTGGCGCCCGTGGTTTTTCCCCTTCGCATTGGAGGGGTTTTCCACGTTAAATCTTGTGTCTTGCTGTGATTTGATCTTGTGTTCTTCATCGTTTATCCGCCGTCATTCACAACAAGTGGTACCAGAGCTGTGGTTGCAGATTAGGGTTCCATGTCGACGTCGATGAAGTTCGATCTACCGCTGCTGGATTACAATACGAGGTTCTCGCTATGACAAGTCAAGATGCAGGCAATTCTGGCACAGAAAGATGACTATAATGAGGCGCTGGGAGGTTTCGGGAAGAAGTCCAAGGCTGATTGGACTCCCGAGGAAAAACGAAAGGATCGTAAGGCTCTGTCCCTAATTCAACTTCATCTATTTAATGATATTTTGCAAGAGGTGCTGCAGAAAAAGAGTGCTGCAGAACTCTGGTTGAAACTAGAATCGATCTGTATGTCCAAGGATCTAACCAGTAAGATGCATTTGAAGCTGAAGTTGTTTACCCCCAAGATGAAGGAGGGTGATTCGGTGATGAGTCACATATCCGTGTTCAAGGAGATTGTTGCCGACCTAGTGTCGATGGAGGTGAAGTATGATGATGAAGACTTAGGTCTTTTGTTGTTATGTTCATTGCCAAATTCGTATGCTAATTTCTGTGACACCATATTTTTGAGTTGTGATGAACTAACCCTTGCGGAAGTTTATGAGGCCCTCCAGTCCAGGGATAAGATGAAAGGCATGGTGCATTCCGACGGGTCGTCGTCCTCCAAGGGCGAAGCATTACATGTGAGAGGCATATCTGAGCATAGATCCTCCAATGACAGCAACAATTGTGATAAGAGCCACGACGGTAGAGGTCGTTCAAAGTCCAAACCGTTTAAGAAGTTCTGTAAGTATTGCAAGAAGACTAACCATTTTATTAAAGATTGTCTGAAACTTAAGAATAAGAAGAAGAGAAAAGGCAATCATGATGGTAATGCTTTTGTTGTTTCTGATGCTGAAAATTCTGATTCTAGAGATTGTCTGGTAGTTTTTGTTGGTTGTGTTTCTGGTCATAGTGAATGGATACTTGATTCCGCTTGTTCGTTTCATATCTGCACTAACAAAAATTGGTTTAGTTCCTATAAGCCTGTGCAGAAAGAAGATATTGTACGCATGAGAGATGATAACCCGTGTGACATTGTGGGGGTCGGCTCTGTTCAAATCAAGGCACATGATGGCATGACACGTACACTGAAGAATGTGAGGTACATACCAGGGATGTCCAGAAATCTCATCTCGCTCATGAAGGACCGAGAACGGCGACCAGAGGAGGAGTGAATGGGAGCCTCAAATTTCTCTCGAAATATTCGGGTCACTCTTCCCAAAAACCAAACCCAGTTGCTGGGTGCTCAACCTCCCCCGAGCAACGCGAGCGGGGATTCAGACGAAAACGAGCAAATGAAAGCTCACCGGTAGTGGAGAAAAACTCACCGGAAGCCCCCAAGAAGAGTTCTCAACCCCTATGTGAGAGAGGCAAGAATTCCAAGCAAAACAGCCAGAAAAACAGGTGACGGACGCTGAACAGCAGGGCGACGGATGCTGGAAGACTATGCGACGGACGCTCCAGGGCGGGGCGTCGGACGCTGGCGATGGACGCTTAGGCGAGCGTCCGTCGGCCTTCCAGAGAGCTTGACAGAGACTGAGAAACTACCGAGGCGACGGATGGTCGGCGACGGACGCTGTGAAGATCGTCCGTCGGCCTACCCGAGAGCAAAACAAAACTGCACAGCGCAGAAGACGCGATGGACGCTGGGCGGCGGACTCTGAAGAGCGTCCGACGCCAAATCAAAAGACGCAAACATGCCGAGGGACGGACGCTGACGTCAGCACGCACCAGCGTCCGACGCAAAACCCTTGGAGCATCCGACGCTCCCGAAAACTGCACAGTGAACCCGAAAATCGTTTTCTCTCCAAATCTTCCCAAAACTCAACCAAATGAACTCCAACTGCAACCAAACTTTGTAGGCATGATCCTTGTACAGTTGGGGAGCTAATCCTAAGAAATCATCGCTCAATTTGGTGAGAAATAAAGGGAAACGAGGATTTGGGGAGAAGGGGCAAGAACGAAGAACACCGCAAAGAAATTGCCCGATCTACGCACTCATGAGGTTTGAGGGGAATTCCTTCAGTGCAAAGATGCTCCTCACGAATACGAACAACTTGGTTCAAACGGATTTGCAAGAGCTACTCCCTACAAAGAGAAATCATCTCGGGAAAAAGAGGGAGCAAAAGCAAAACGCGAAGAACACAAGCAAAACGGGGACACGATCAAGAAATTGAAGCCACCATGGCTTACGGAGGTTACGGCCTCCGATTCCTCGCAACAAATTCGAGTCCTTACAGAGGTTGGTGAAATCAACCTAGGGATCTCATGAACTAGAGAGAGGGTAGAGAGAGAGAGATTTGGGGCAAATGATTAGGGTTCAAGAGATAGGATGAGGATACCCCTTCATCCTCTATTTATCAGAGGCTTTGGCTATTTCCCAAAGACCCCCCTAGATACAATGAGTGAACTACCTAGCCTAAGAATTGCAGTCCAAACTCCGATAAATATCTCCCTCGATTTGAATGGACGGCCCCGCTTCCTGCCAGGAGTTGCCGTCGTCTCGACGCAACCTCCAGGATTCCGCCACGTGCCATCCCCGCTTCCTCGGAAGCTCCACCCGGGTTTTGAGGCCCAAACCCGCGAAACCCGCCACCGGTAGCTTTCGGCTCAACTACCGAACCCTGAGTTTTGAGGCCCAAACTCGGAAACCGTCCTCCGATGGTTTTGAGGCCCAAACCACCAAACCACTCGACTCGAGCCACCTTGTCCTCGCTCGGTCGGACTCCGAGTCCCATCAGCTTCCGCTCGACCCGCTCATCCGCCGTCTTGACTCGGTCGACTCGGTCTACCTCCATGTCTTCTCGCACTCGCCGATGCCAGGCACTAGCCACCACAGCTAGTCCACCGGCGCCCATGGTCCCTCAGTCCGAGCCCCGCTTCCGCCCTTCACCGCTCTCAGTCCATCGGCACGGCAAGCCTCTACTCGACCTTCTCCACGCCATTGACCACTGTCACTAGGCATAGTACCTGCACACCACAAGCCGATAGACAGGCACACATTTGCTTTCGCAAAGAGGTTAGGGTAAGCCACTCAAACTGAAACGCTCAAATGTTGGTCAATCACTCATCATCAAAACTGAACATTCATGGGTACTTATCTACCATGTGTTCGGAGCTCAGCACACTCGATGGAGAAGGATTCCATTACTCCGGTTCAGATGACGTTCTGAAGGTATCAAAAGGTTCTCTAATTTGTTTGAAAGGTGATCTTAATTCTGCAAAGTTATATGTCCTTAGATGAAGTACTTTACATGATTCTGTTTCCACCACTGCTGCTATTACTAATACTGAACCTAGTAAGACTAACATTTGTCATATGCGTTTGGGACATATGAGTAAACTTGGTATGACAGAATTGATGAAGAGAAACTTGTTGGATGGCTGCACTTCGAGTAACATGAAGTTCTATGAGCATTGTATTTTTGGGAAGCATAAAAGAGTAAAATTTAACACCTCAGTTCATACCACCAAAGGTACTCTTAATTATGTACATGCTGATTTATGGGGTCCTTCCCGTAAGCCTTCTCTTGGTAGTGCTCGTTACATGCTTACAATTATTGATGATTACTCTAGAAAAGTATGACCTTATTTTCTGAAACATAAAGATGATGCCTTTGCTGCATTTAAAGATTAGAAAGTTATGATAGAAAGACAAACTAAAAGGAAAGTAAAATTTCTTCGTACTAATAATGGTGGAGAGTTTTGTTCGGATGCTTTTGATGATTATTGCAGGAAAGAAGGCATTGTTAGGCATCCAATCATACCGCACACTCCGCAGCAGAATGGTGTGGCCGAGCGTATGAACAGGACCATCATTTCAAAGGCTCATTGCATGCTGTCCAATGCAAGGATGAGCAAGCGTTTTTGGGCTGAAGAAGCTAACAACGCATGTTACTTGATAAATATGTCATTTTCTATTCCACTTAATAAGATAACTCCCATTGAGGTATGGTCTGGTACACCTACAGATTATTCATAGTTAAAAGTTTTTGGCTGCACTGCTTATGCTCATATTGATAATGGAAAATTAGAGCATAGAGCTATTAAATGTCTTTTTATTGGTTATGGTTCGGAAGTTAAAGGATATAAATTGTGGAATCCCGAAACAGAAAAGATATTCATGAGTAGGAGTGTTGTTTTCAATGAATCTGTGATGTTTAATGATACTTTGTCCTCAGATCATGTTCCAGAGAGTTCTGAAAAGGAGTTGCAGTATATCATTGTACAAGTGGAGCATGTGGATGATGAGGCAGATGTACAGGTGGAGCTAGTTGATACTCATGATGATGAAGTTACTGATTATGATACTCATGATGATGTTCAGCATCACTCACCTCCTGTTTTGTAGTCAAAGGAGGATTTACCTATTGCTCATCGTAGGTCAAAGAGGGGCTGGAGGCCTCCAGTCCGTCTTATTGAACAATGTAATTTGACTTATTATGCTTTGAGTTGTGCTGAACAGGTGGAGAATACTCATGAGCCAGCAACTTATACTGAAGCCATTGGTTGTGGTGACCGTGAGAAGTGGATTTCAGCTATGCATGAGGATATGCAGTCTCTTGAGAAGAATAGTACATGGAAGGTTGTTCCTTTGCCTAATAAGAAGAAGACCATCCGCTGCAAATCGATCTTCAAGAGAAAGGAGGGACAAGGTTAGTAGCAAAAGGCTACATTCAGATTCCTAGTATTGATTACAATGATGTGTTCTCTCCAGTTGTAAAGCATAGTTCTATTCGTACATTTTTTAGTATTGTTGCTTTACATGATCTTGAGCTTGAGCAGTTAGATGTGAAGACTGCGTTTTTTGCATGGAGAACTTGAGGAGGATATATACATGGACCAGCCGGAAGAGTTCATAGTGTCTGGCAAGGAGAAATTTGTTTGCAAGTTGAAGAGATCCTTGTATGGTTTGAAGCAGTCCTCCGTCACTGGAATAAGTGGTTTGATTCATTTATGTTGTTGCACGGTTTTAAGAGGTCTAAATATGATAGTTGTGTTTACATCAAGCATGTTAATGGATCACCTATATACTTGTTGTTGTATGTTGATAATATGCTGATTGCTGCCAAGAGTAAGGTTGAAATCACTAAATTGAAGAAATTGTTGAGTAGTGAGTTTGACATAAAAGATCTTGGTGCTGCTAAGAAAATTTTCGGTATGAAAATTACTAGAGACAGAAATTTTGGTTTGTTATTTCTTAGTCAGCAAAATTATATTAAGAAAGTTCTTCAGCGTTTCAACATGCATATTGTAAAATCTGTTAGTACTACTATTGCACCTCATTTTAAATTGTCAGCTGCATAGTGTCCTAGTACAAATGCAAATATTGAATACATGTCAAGAGTTCCTTATTCTATTATTGTTGGGTCTTTGATGTATGTCATGGTTTGCTCTCGTCCAAATTTGTCATATGCTATGAGTTTGGTTAGTAGATATATATCTAATCCTGGTAAAGAACATTGGAGGCAAGTTCAGTGGATTTTTAGGTACCTCAGAGGCACAACAGATTCTTGTTTGAAGTTTGACAGAACTGAACATGAAATTATTGGTTATGTGGATTCAGATTATGCTGCTGATCTGGACAGACGAAGGTCTCTCACTAGTTATGTGTTCACTATTGACAGTTATGCTGTGAGTTGGAGGGCTACATTGCAGTATGTTGTTGCTTTGTCTACTAATAAAGCAGAGTACATGGCTGTTTCTGAGGCGTGCAAGGAAATAATTTGGCTGAAAGGTTTGTACGCTGAGCTGTGTGGAGTTGATTCTTGCATTAATTTATTCTGTGACAGTTAAAGTGTCATTTATCTTACCAAAGATCAGATGTTCCATGAGAGGACTAAACATATTGACATCATGTATCATTTTGTTCGTGATGTGATCGAAGGTGGTAAGTTAAAGGTATGCAAGATCAGTACTCATCATAATCATGCTGATATGATGACTAAACCTGTTCATGTTACTTGCTCAAACTTAGTTGGTTTAGTGGATTAGCCCCAGAGGCTATTTGGCGCCAGTGGTATTTTCTTTGTTATATTCAGGATAAAGGTGTTGATTTATGCTACAAGGTGAATTTGTCTCAAGGTGGAGTTTGTTGAAGATGTTTCAAATTCATAGCCCAAGACAAAGGCCCATCTGGGTGCGCCCCGTTCAGTTGGGGGTGCGGGGGGCTGGCCCCACGTGGTACGATACATATACCCGTCGCTAGGGTTCCACCGAGATTAAGTCATTCATTATTCTTGTAAGCCGTCGCACAGCGTTTGTAACCGACTCTTGATTATAGTGAGGAGTGTTTGCTGACTGGCGTCTGTGGTTTTTCCCTTTCGCATTGGAGGGGGTTTTCACGTTAAATCTTATGTCTCGCTGTGATTTGATCTTGTGTTCTTCGTCGTTTATCCGCTGTCATTCACAACAGATCCAATGCCCGTACCTCACGGGTAGGGTGGAGGGGACGCACGAGCCGCAGTGGGGATGGGTTGTTGCTTCTCGTCGTGGTAGGAGAAATGCCCGGGAGATGCGGAGGCATGGGTAAGTTTTAGCGTCGCCTGGTGAAAGGCATCGTGCAGGCGTGAATCCAAGGAGCCGGATTGACGAATATAAATTATTGGGAATATAAATCATGAATAACTTTTTATTTGTTGAGTTTAAAAATGTAAAAATCATAGATTTGTCTTGAAAAATACTTTCATAAAAGTATATATATATATATTTTTCAATAAATATTTTTCAAAAAATAAGTGGTCAAAGTTACACTTTGGACACCGTGTCATTTTCTAAAACGACAATCTTTTTTAGTATGGAGGGAGTACTTCTATATGTTTTAGAGATATAATATAAAGAAGCATCATAGTCAACACGAGTGACAACAACAACAACATCAACAAAGCCTGTAGTCCCAAGCAAGTTGAGCCGAAAATCAGCTACTCATCGGATGGTTGGACTAGTGTAATGGGCCGGAAGAAAAAGAGACCTATATATAAAAAATAGGCTAGAATTTTGCCCTTCGCCATCGCCTGATCTTAACCTGGCACTTTGCGGCGAGGAGAACCACCAGGTGTGCATACCCTTTCTCTTCCCTTCATGCTCTGGGAAACTCAGCACCCAAACCCTGAAACTAATTGTCTATTCGTCTTCGGACCCCTTTCAAAGACGCTGCACGCCCACCACGACACCTGAGCCGCAGCACCAAATCTACAAGGGGACCTGCTTGTGTTGCCACACGGCCATGAGACGCTCACCAAAGGCCAGAGCTGCAGCCTGCAGGTCTGTAGACTGTAGTATGCAGAGTTAGGCAGTGAGTTGTCAATTGCAATTTGCTATAGCAGAGTCGTATATTGGGGACCTGCTGTGCCCTGTGATGTGTGAGGCTTGGTAATTCTGAATTCTCAAATCTAAGTTCTATTTTAATTTAATGTGCAACTCTTTCCAATCTAGAAACTCTATGACTGATAATTAATTATACCAATTTTTGTAGTTTGCACTTTAACCAGACACCTGTTGGGCAAGCTCTTGGAGGTAATTCATCGGATTCCCATCCAATGCATCAGATTTGGTTGTGATTAGGAAAAGTTATTCATGTTGCTTGGTTTAGATTGGAACACCCTTCGTAGTAGTGTTAGCTAAGCTATAATAATTTTGTTGTGCAAGTAACCAGACCAGGTGATGTATTCTAATGAAGAATCAAATTGCACTTGTGCATTAGCATGCTATATGGCTTACTGCAGCTGGTTGCAAAATAAATTGTCTATTTTAGAATGCTGCTGGTGCTGCACAGAGTTCATAAGCGCAGCAATGCTTACTAAATTAAACATTAGCCATACAAATCACAATGCTTACTAAATTAAACATATTAGCCATACAAATCACAATGCTTACTAAATTAAACATTAGCCATACAAATCACAGGTTTAGCTTAAAGTAAGCCTTCTCTGGTGCAGCTAATATAAAATCGGCGCATTGCTTAATGTATGGAGCATTGTATAGAGCTAATAACTCGATCAAGGGATCATGCCGTTTCTAGACATAAGAGATCTAGATTTTCCAATTTTGAACACATATTTGTAGCTGTTTGCTACCTTGCGACTCTTCTATTTAAAATGCATAATATGTTCTGTCCTGGTGCCCCTACAATAGTTATTTCAAGATGTAAGATAAAATTTCATTAAGGTTGACTTTAACCTGTGACTTCACAAGCAAGATTATCGAACATGAGTACAATATGATATGGAGATGCGGAGGAACTTATTTGTGAATTTATTGGAACACAAAAGAAATTAATATCAGAGATTTCCTCATGCCGATATAAAATATTTTTTTAGTCGCATCATAAAAAAGTCGATACAGTAGAGTTTGTGATTTTGTGATCAGTGCTCTTTATGAATGTGTTAATTTTATGAACTTTATTTTTTTGGATCAAATATCACTTTAATATCGGTATTTAATTTCACAATATTATTATATTATCGTGTGATCCATATATTTTTAGTATAAAAGTTTAGCTATATATATATATGACAACACTATTCTACACCTTAGGTAAAACTGATTTGAGAAAATATTAAGTAGTATTAAACAACGTTCATTATCAGTTAGTATTACAGTCAATTACAGTCAGCATCTATGTTACACGGATACTCCAAGGGGGGTGACGTATCCGTATCCGATACTCGTCGGATACACGGATACGGATACTCGGATACACCATTTTAGTGAGTTTTCTTTTAAAAAAGTGTGTATTCATATATCCGATACGTATTGTATCGGATACCCGCACCCGTACTCGTGTAACGTAGGTCAGCATTATCAGCCATCGGCTAGTGCGTGCCGCGCTGGCATGGTAAATGTTAGGCCACATGTCGCTTATTCCTGGCAGTGCAGTGACTAGTGAGCATATATGTACCCATGATGACTATTGCACAAACAAAGTAAAAAAAAACACAAATCGTTTATTTATTTAAAGACATGACGAGTAACAATAAGAATGGTCAAATACAACCCACACACTCATGATGGCCACAATCAGCCCACACAAACTGAAAAATAAAGAATCACACCCGCAACACAGAACACGAGATAAGTAGAAGGCAGCACAGCAGCTATAGCCTGCGTGAGATGATGCTGGCAGGCTCAATCTCAAGCCATAGCTAGCTGCTGCTGCTGCTGCAACAGCATAAGCTGAATGGAATTCAGTTACGCGTCTTTATTTGGTGACTTTCACACGGCAAGCTCCAGACGTGAGTCATCGTCTCATCAACCAAACCAAAGCAAACAAAGCAGAGCAAGAGCAAATCAAGACCAATACCACAACTGGTGGATTATTAGCACACGTGACAGCAAAAAGGTGAAAGCGGAAGCGCAACTCCAAGGGCGGGACCTGGAGACAATTACCTGCAGGAGAGGAGGGCATGAAATTAGAGAAATATGATTGGTTGTCGGCCGGATGGAAAAAAGTATGCTGTGGTTTGGTTCTGAGTGATCTTCTTTGTGGTGGACCAAAGACCGAAAAACTAACGCAAACATGTGAATAATGTGCGTGGTGGAACAACTGTAATAGTACCATTATTATTGCCTGACACAGTACGTATACTTACCCATTCCTCGGTCAGAACTCAGAGCTTGTGTATGTATATGTACAACATCATACTAGAAATAATGAATGAATAATGGGCTAATATAGACGAGAGCGTCTGTATTCGACAAACTCTCTCTCCAAGTGGGATACTTCTTGTTGAAGTATAATATAGAACGTTTTGGATTTTCTAAATATATTATTTTTACTGTGCATCTAGACCTGCATAGTGTATATCTAAGTGCATAGAAAAAACCATGAATCTAGAAAAGCCAAATCACCTTAATTTGGAAATGGAGGGAGTACGTTATTATAACGATATTCAAAAGTATATAGCAGAATAGGCTAGAGGGAATAAGGGATCACCTAAGGACAGAGCTCCTGATCATGGTCTTCTTGTAATGCCGTGGGTGGGTTGGCATGTAATCCCCCGAGATCCACTCCAGCCTGTCCCACCATTCCTTCTCGCAGTCGCACTTGACCGAGCTCGTGGTGCGGACAATTGGTAGTGACCTGAGGCTCCAGCATCCTCTGACCTTGATTGTCTCTAGTTTAGGTGCGTACACACTCCTGTCCATGCCCTGCAGCATGGGGAGCTCATGCAGGTGGATGTGCTTTAGCTTGGGAAACGTCCACACACCAATTAGTGTACGTACCACCCAATCTTGGTTGAAATGAAAGACTGCTCTGAGGCTGCCACACCACATGATCTTGAGGGTCTCCAAATGCTGCATGGACGTTAGTCCGGATGGTGGCAAGGGGACAGCATACAGCAACCTAGGGCAGCAGTAGAGGTGCAGCGAGGTCAGGTCTGCAAATGCTGTATGCCTGGGTCCTCCTGGGCGAGGGGGAATACGTTCCAAGATGTAGCGCACGTTGGGGAGATGCGATGCCCAGATTGCCCGCAGCTTCTCAAAAGCATCCATATCACTGCTGCTTCTCCCTTCTGGTTCTGCAGCACCTGCTAACTGGGCACTACTGAAGACACATTCCAACTTAGGGCACCGCTCGACTCGGCACCACTCCAGCTTATTCCATGCTGAACCTGACGGAGATGCAAGGATACTGCTGACAAACAAGCTATCGTGCACATGCAGGATCTTAGTACCATCACATACAAATGTTGGTACATTAATACTTGTAGTTTGTGATTTGTTTGTCCTCATCTGGTCTTCTATGTGCATATAGCAGTCTACTCTGTGCATTACCTTTAAGCTGTTGTGGTCTGGAGCAGCATCATCAGTAGTGTTGCCTTTTGCAGCCACCTCCTCCTCCTCCTGCCCGATGTGATTGTGTATGCCTTTTGCAGCGACATCATCATATATTGCATTACCTTTAAGCTGTTGCAGGTTTACTTGCACCTGCTGCCCGCTGCCACTCTTGAGATCGGCATGGTCTTTGGTAGTAGCATCAGCGCTGCAGGGATGAGTACTAGTAGTAGTAGGCGGTGTTAAAATCTCTACATGTGCAACATTGGGATCGAAATACTCTTGGACGGGCTCAAGCGACCAAAGGATTCTTGTATTCCTTGTAGAAATGTACCAACCAAACTCAGTAGGTGATATTCCTTTAGCAGCTGGAGGCCAAAGTATTGCTGGAGCAGTGACGGTGGGATAGCTGCTGCCCTCGGCCTCCTTGTGGGTGTTGTCCATGTGTAGCGTACCCAAGTACCTTTTCCTCCTGTCCTCGGCTGCTGGTGGCCATAGTATTGCACAAAGCTTCCCATTGTCAAGTAGAAAGAGCTTATCAAGCATCGGGGCTGCTACTGTACTGAGGTCTAGTGTTTCGACCGGTGTGCCAGTGATGTCTAGGCTGTCAAGGTCCGGGAACAACCCGCTCAAGAGTAGATTCCTCAGCTTAGCACATCCTCTCAAGGAGATCTGTGTTAAGTACTTGCATCCACCCACAATAACCAGTCTCAAGACTGCTGCAGCTGCTTGCCACAGATAACCTACGCATGGAGGCTGCATCATTTCCTGAGAAGTCAAGGAGCTCCATCTTGTCCTTCCCCGAGAACAAGTTCCCCAGGTCGTCTGTGTGGCAGCTGGTGTGAGTCTTTGTTACTCGGAGCCTGCGAATGTTGGGCAGCCGCCCCTGCAGCTGGCCCATGTCCCAGTAGTCTTCTCTCATCAAATTTAGTTCCCTGAGCTCCATCATGAGATCAATTTTCGATGTGGACAAGAATCTGTCAGACATCGAAGAGCGAATATCCAGCACCCACAGCCGTTGGAAGAACCGTCGTTGGACGTCATCATCTCGCCTATCCACCCATTTATCTCTATCGTCATCTTGGCAATGGTTAACCCAGAGGAACCTAAGGCCTTTGCAGCAGAGGAACGGAGGTGATCTGAAGCTGAACTTGCAACACACAGAGCCTGTCGTATCGCTGGAACATGTCTTGAGGAATGCACCCTTTGTACTCATCCGGAATCAGCATGAACCCGTAGGTTGGTGAAGTCCAGTATGGCATCTCAGTCAAACGCCTTACCACCGGATCCAGAGATTCCAACTCTGATGAATTATTCAGGTAGTAGCCCGGATCCAGTCGCATCTCGCTCCACAGAGCATCAGAAGACACCCACAGTGTATCAGGGTCAGGGCCAACATCTCCCTGATGCTCTAGCTGTACGATGCCATCACATAACCAGTAGTTGCACCCATGGGTGGCCAAGTCATAGTCGATCAAGTGATTCCCCATGCGGCAAAGCTTCATCATATACAGTAAGCAATTAGTGGCTTGTGCAGGCCAGTCTCGGTCTCGGATGCTGCCGCCACCAAGATTGATCTCGCGTACAACATCTGCAGCCTCGTGGAGCAACAACTTGGACAGGTAGTTTGGGATGGCTGATGTCGCAGAGAGAACGACATCTGTCGCCGGCCTCGCGTTGTTCAAGGCCTTGTGAACCTTCATCCTAGGGTACAGCCGAAACTTCCCTTGGAATGACCATAGTGCCCTGTTCCTTGAGTATCCAGCCAGAGGGAAGCCGAGGGTATCAAGGTCGACCTCATCGCAGCTCCCATTGTGGAAGATCACCAAGAATCTGCTGTTCACATTCTGTATGTGTTGATATATCTCCGAGGCGACCTCTGGTATCTCGGCGCGGAGGCCCTTGCCCACGCCACTGTAGTTGTCCTCCTCGTCTTGAACGTGGAACATCTCCATCACCGGAGCAGGAAGCTCCAGCTGCTCCACGAGAGCCCTCTGCATCGCTCTCCTGCTCTCCCACTTGGAGCAGTCGATGCGGATGACCTTGTACCAAGACTGTGCGCCGAGGCGACGGCCTACTTCTCGAAGGACGGTGAACGCCCCTAGCCCATCCCACCCGTCGAAATAGATGACATTGTGCCTGCCGCTGCTGGTACCAGCAACGCCCTCCTTCAGTTCATTCAGGATTCGTTCTACAGCGTCATCGATTGTGTTCGCATTGATAACCTGCAGGCAAATGCCCTCATGAGTCAATCCTGTTGCACATCACAACCTATCACCTGTTTCTGTACGTTTGATCATTTGATATACACATACGGATCAAGGGGAACAAACAAGTCATAGAAGAAAGTTAATGAAGTGTTATTTCTTCGTGGAGAGGGTACAAGTCAATAATGGAACCTAACAGCTGAAGTATAGGTAACATGAAAATATTCTTTTATGGGAACACAGTGTTCCATAGGAAACATGACACTGGCTAATGTGATAGTACTATTCCTTAAATGCTGAAGTATAGGTGAAATGCCCACATCTCCCCCCCCCCCCCCCCCCCCCCCTCTCGATTTAAGCTTTTGGGTTGAACTAGTTGGTACATAAAACTCAATAATTAGAACATATTATTTTTAGATAGATCTAGCGGGAAACCAATTATAAGCATGCCATGATTTTGGTTGGAAAAATTGCAAATGTTACTTTGGATAATCAACTTGATCATTTTCTTTGGTTCCTAATCAACCAAAAAAAGAAAATTCACATGTCATTAATTGTACAAGAAGTTAATTGACAATAATTATGTTTGTATACACAATCGTAGTGATATATGGCGCCTCTAGATTCCTCTATAAGTTGAAATTTTCCTTTGTTAGGGGTATCATTTTTACAAAAAGGTAACTTATTAACTAAAACAAGATCGCCCACATATTGGAGAAGATTTTGGTGTCTTGCTACAAATGGAGGGCCAAGAACTTGTTGAAGTGTATGCTGCGGTCTAGAGGCTACAAATAGTGGGGGTCCTTGCCAGTCATGGATAGTAACAGGTTATCCTAAAGACTTTGGATCAGTTTCATTATGCATTTAATCTTGATGAAATTTTTATTGCTATTCATACATGTGCAACTTTTGTAATAAGGAATGGCTAAAATGGAAGCTAGAATAATGTTTTTTTCATTATCTAAAAAAGATGTAGCTGCAATTAAGTAGGAGAATAGGAGTATATATGTACTAATTGAGGTGAAACTAGCAAAAAAAAGATCAATTATGGTAGGTAGCTAGTTTTACTGTGGATGGCTAGACGTCTAAGAATTAGCTTGCACAATAACAAATTTACGCAAGCTCTATTGGTCGAACACAAAGAATGTAGCTCATGTTTCTTTTTGAGGATCAACCATGGGGTTACTCCCCAACTCTCAATGACATAGAAGGATTTACATCATTGAATCAAAGGCTAAACACCATTTGTCGATGAGTGCTCTCTTTGTCTTCGGCAACCGACATCACCAAACTTCAGCCTCATTCTTGCACGAATGAGAAGCATAGAGCTTCACCTCAGAAAACCATGTCGTTTAGACGCTTCCACGGTTGCCAAAGGGTGATGAACATCCCAAACTCATCTTTTAGAATGTGGCTAGGGTGGCCACCGAAAAGGACGTGGTGATTGCACACCCATTGACTGTGCTTCGAGGTTTCATGTTCATTGCCACAAACTTTGCAGGACAGGGACTCCATAATATTCTTTCGACATAAATTCGTGTGGCTGTAACTACCACTTTAATCTATCAATCAATTATGAAAAGGGCATAAAATCAATTACCAACATAGGTCTAGGGGTTAAACTGATAGAATTCCATATTTTTGGTGAATATCTAATTTTGTATAGCTTTGGTGAATCTGTATTTCTATAGGTATTTATCTAAAAAGACACAAAAGAGGACCCACACGTCCGGATGGAACACAGAGTAGACGCGGACTCTAACTCTAGAACATTCTAGAAGGCACTAGAGGGCGACCCACCGAAGCGGAGGGCAAGCCTCCTTAGGGTTGGGCTGGTCGGCCCCACCTTTAGGCCAGTGGGCCTCCCCTAGGCCCACATGGCGTCCACCTTGACCTTGAGGATGCATCTAAGCCATTGGTGAAGTCGGTTTGATCCAAGGGCTCATGTTGATCCACCTAGGCTATAAAAGGAGCCCTAGGCCCCTCTCTGAGAGAGCCCTAAAACCTTAGAGCCCTAAGCATTATCTCCTCGCTCCCCAAAGCTAGGGTTTCCACTAGAGAATTAGATTAGAACTTCAATACCTCAAAGTTTAAGTATAGGCTAGCTGACTTGGTTCAAGTAGAGTTGAGCTACAGCTTAGGATTCTGGATCCATCGTCTGGAGATTGGTATAACTCTTGTATCTCTTCATTTATGACCAGTTCTTATTGGTTACTATGTTTTTGTTCATTATGCTCATAGTTTGCTCTAGCAGATTGCTTGATATAATCTTAATTGATGATGAGTTCATGCATATGATTGCAAAGCGCATAGCTCAGTACTCGAGTGAGTTAAGTGGTCGATATTATGTGATCGGAGTTCCCATTTCTATAGGTCGCATTGGGCATGATGTGACCTAGTGCTTGGGGGCTCAATCCACTGACCCTGTGAAAGGTCCTTGTGTGATTTTGGTAATTGAGTGACAACTTAGGTGAACTAACATGTTTTTGAGTGATATATACACAGGAGATTAGTTTACAGGTGATTGTGTGATGAAGGAGCTTAATGCACATGAAACATGACATGGAGTCATGTGACCAAGGTGGAGAAGATCAAGATGAGGCTTGGCTTGATGGACTGGTTGCAAGTGTGAAGGGCAAGCGGGTGATGCTTGGCGCCGATGGACCAAGGCAACGGTGAAGAGCAAGTGAGGTCAAGATCGATGAACCAATACGGTCATGTGATGATATGGAGTGGATCATATCATTTGACAAGTGTTTGGTGCATGTGTTGCATCAACATTGGAGATGGAGATGGAATGGAATGCGCAAGGCAAAGGTATAACCATAGGGCATTTCATTTCACCGGTCATTGGTGTGTAGAGAAGTATATGACCGGGTTTAGGATAGATAGTCGTACTATCAAGAGGGGCAAATTTGTTTGTATATCGGTTATCTAGTGCCACCGTGAGCGATCTAACTTTGCGATGCATTAGGATCGAGTGGCGCGGTAAGAGCAAGTGAAAAATGCTTTGAAAATGATTGTGAAAATGCTAACACACATGCACAAGGTGAAGAACACATTTGTGTTAGCACTTGGGAAAGCAAGGAAGAAGTGCGGAGGAGTCTCGGCTGAAAACCGAGCTCCGGACGCAAGGGCCAAGGGGGGTTCGGACCATTGGAGAGAGGGTCCGGAACCTAACCCTAGGTCTGGCCGAGTCTGTGAGGTCCGGACGCAGGGGTTGTGGCGATCCGGACCATCGGCTGTGCGTCCGGTCGCCTGCCCCCTTGACTGTGTTGAGCTGACCGAGGAGGTCCGGACGCTGTTCGTCGTCCGGACGGAGGCTCCGGACTTGCGTCCGGAGGTGCTGAGAGGCTGAGGGAGCTCTCGGGTGCTCTCGAGCGCTCAGGAAAATATTTCCGAACGCTGAGAATAGCAGGTCCGAACCCTGTGAATAGTAGCATCCGGAGACGCGTGGCAGAGCGCGGTGAGCGCGCCAATGGGTGAATTCAAATGGCTAGGAGGGTCCGGACGCACGCGTGTTGGTCCGGACACCCTATGAACTTGCGTCTGGAGGTTGCGCAGGGAGCCCAGTGATGGGGCAAAACGGCTAGTTTCGATGGTGTGGCTATTTATAGCCCTTGGCCGGCCCTTGGGGCTAGTAGGGCACCTTTGGCATGTGTTGCCCTTAGTGTACTTGGTTTGGGAGCCCTCTAACTCACTTGTGCAAGCTATAGTGTGATTCTAATTACGAGTGAGTGATCTCTAGTGCGTTGCTTTGAGAGATAGCTTCGTGTGGCACTGGGTGATCATTTTGCAAGCCGGTGGTGCTTGTTACTCTTGGAGGTTGCCACCTCCTAGACGGCTTGATGGCTTGAGGCTCTGTCGAAGCGTGCAAGAAGATTGTGCGGCGCTCCGGAGAAGTGCTTGTGAGGGGTATTGTGCTTGCCCCGCAGGGATCGCGAAGAGCAACTCTAGTTGAGCGTGTCATTGAGTTACCCTCACTTGTGGGTGGATTCTTGTGGCGCCCGAGTTAGTGGGCTAGGCTTGTGAACGCCTATTCGCCGCCGAATCACCAAGTGTGTGGTCGACACAACGGGGACTAGCTTGGTGGCAACCAAGTGAACCTCGGGAGAAAAATCACCGTGTCAACCTTGTCTACTCTTCTCGGTGGTTTGCATTCTCCGATTCACTAGCTTGTATTTACTTGTTCATATCTTGTGCTAGTGTTTCTTTGTTGCTCTTGTAACTAGTTTAGCTTGTGTGGCTTGCCTAGTTACCTTCTAGCTTGTGTAGCTTAGAAGTAGCTCTTGAGTGGCTTATTGGCTTGTGTAGCCTTGTAAGTCACATTGCTTAGTTTGTGTAGCTAAGTAAGTTGTGCTTTGTAGTTGACTTGTGTAGTCTTGCTAGAGAGCATTGCTAGTGAGCTTAGGTGCTTTGTGCTTTGCTTACTAGTATGTCTAGGAGCTCCCTTTGTGCTCAGAGTACTAGTTGCTTAGGTTTGTGTGACCTTGCAACCTATACTTGTTTAGGTGAGCTTCCTAGCTTTGCACCTTAGTGAGCCCAATTAGTATCTTTTGCTAGGTGCTAAAGTTATAGATAGAGGGGTGTAGTCTTGGCTAGACCGATAGTTTTATTTCCGCATTTGTTTCAGTTAGCCGTTGCGCTTAAGTTCTAGAAAAGACTATTCACCCCCCCCCCTCTAGTCTGCCATCTCGATCCTACACGTGGTATCAAAGCTTGGTCTCTCATTTGTGGTCTTTACCGACCCGAGAGGATGTCGACTTATGGGCTAGATGTTGAGTGTCCACACATTTTTTATGGCACACACTTTGCACGGTAGAGAAATTGGTTGACATGCAATTTTAAGTTTATTTCTCCCCAACTGTGGTGGATCGTAGACGTGAGACTCTCTTGTGCAATTGAGATAGAATGCAACTCAAGCACAAAAGAAGTGCCTACATCTTGATTGCCATGCTACTAACATTCTCTACCATTCTATGAAAGATAATATCTTCGGTGAGATAATGGACATGAAGAGCGCTCATGAGATTTGGACCTACCTCATTGAAAAATATGAGAAGGTTCCAAACAATGATGATGATGTGTCCAAGTTGGTGGAACATGAGGATGTTGAGCATGACCACAACTCGGTGTTTGTGGAAGATTGCTCCACCTCATGGTCAAGTGATGAAGATGATCTATCTACCACAAGATCACTTGACAAGAAAGATGAAGGCCTAACATCAAGTGTTGCAATTGATTATGCTACTTCAAGCAACTTGATGAAGATGATGAAGCATACATAGGCTATGAGAGTGATCCTTCCACAAGCTCTTCTACCTCATTACATTGCTCCATGTCACATGGTGACACTAAGGTATCAAGTGGCAATGTGATTGTAGATTGTGATGACCCTAACTTTGAGCTTGTGTGCAAACTCTCAAAGGCTTTAGAAAGTGAGCTAAACAAAACTAATAAACTAAAAGATGAAAACTCACTTCTAAAGACCTCATGTGAAGAACATAAGCACTTACTTGATGTTCTTAAATCTTCACATGATGAACTAAAATTGGATCATGAGCAACTCTGCTTGTCTCATGAAGATTTAGTTCACAAACATGGCTCTCTAATCAGTGAATTGATAAATCTTAAACATGAAGAGAGCTCATCACTTGGGTCAAATGATCAATCACATGTTGTTGCTAACCCTTGTGATGTAGGGAAGAAGGATGTATCCACCTCTTGTGATGATTTACTTGATATGCCATGTTCTTCAAATATAGATGCTTGTTCTACCTCTATGTCTTGTGAGACTAACCTTTTGAAGGAGAACAATAAGCTCAAAAGTGAATTGAATAATATGATCAACAATCTAGAGAGGTGTTACAATGCCAAAGTCATCTTTGATCACATGATGCACAATCAAACAAGACATGGTGACAAGAGTGGAATTGGTTTCCACAAGATCAAGGGCAAGAAAGAGAAGAAGCAAGAACACAAGAAGCTAACTCATTTCATATGCTTAAAGTGCCATGGGATGGGACATCTTGCAAATGCTTGCCCAACCAAGATTGCTCAAGCTAAGCCACAAGTCAAGCCCCAAGTGCAATACAAGATCAACCATTAAGATGGTGATTTGGGGATGATAAAGAAGAAGAAGACAAGAAGAGGTGGCAAAGCAAGAGCAAGACATCCAACTCCTATTCATGATGCCAACAAGATGATGATGAGCAAAGATCAAGAGAAGAATCATTTGGCTCACATCAAGTGCTTCAAGTGTGAAGACATGGGATACTTTGCCTCGAAGTGTCCTACCAAGCTTGAGATGAAGGTTCAAGCAAAAGATAAGAGGCAAGACAATGAGAAGCACAATATGAGCAAGGAAGAAAAGGCTCAAGCAAAGAGAGTGTGCTACTCATGTCGGGAAAGGGGACACATGGCTGATTCATGTCCCCTAGGTATGACTTCTAAGCCTATTTCAATTGTTGATGATCATATGCTTAGAAAGGATGGTAGTGGTACCTCAATGGTTGCTATTGCAAAACATCCCTCTATTCATACTAAGGCATTGCCTAAGTATGTTGCTCCTAACTTGAGAGGACCCAAACTAGTTTGGGTACCATCAACAAGTGGATGAATGTGTGTAGGTACCATTGGCATTGGAGACTTGATTCGAGTGATTGCATCTAATCCATTATATGATTGAGTCAAGTAGTGAAGCTTAATGTATATCTCATACCAATGCCAAGTCAAAAAGATGAAGTCCAAGTGCTACAACATACAAGTGCATGATCAAGTTGTGGTGGTTGATTGGACAATTTGAAGGCTTGCAATTATCCAAGTTGAAGCTTGCTAATGAATTTACCATGATCTACTAAGGTATATTTATTGTTGATCAAGTTCATTTGGGTGTGTATAAGTGATTTGAATTGGATATACACATAGTGCATATGAGTTGATTGAATTGGATATATATGTGCACTAGTTGCTTGCTATATGGATGGTTTAATGCTTAGTGATCAAGTTTGTATTGATTTGAATGGATATGATCATGAGACTAATTTTAGTAAGTGGATTGAATGGATATATGTCTTATGAGAGTGTTCAAACAAGTTAGTATCAAATTTGGTTCAATTTGATTTCTAGTGACAAACATTGGATTGATCTAGAGTCACTAAGATTGAAAGGTCCTCAAGTTGGAATCATATTTATAAGTGATTGAGGTACCTACGTTTGATTTTGGTTTGAGCTAGAAGCATGACAAGCAATGAGTACAAGGCCATTTGATTGTGGAGTGTATTTGGCACACGTTTGGTACTCAAGTTGAAGATCAAGATCAAACTCAAGATGAAGATGAAGTTTAAGTTCTAGTGATAATTGGAGATCAATGGATAGAAAGAAAAGGACTTAAACAAGATAAGGTTGAGCTCATAGTGGATTCATAATCATTCATCCAAAGGAGTTCAACAATTGAGTCAATCAAAAAAGCTATTTCAAGTGAGTATCAAGGATGGCTCTTGGAGAGAGGTCACTTCTCCCTTTTATAGGGGCTTGCCACCTTTTGTAGGTAAACCAAGGACATTAATTGGAAGGCTAACATGGAAGTGGTGATCTAGGGATCATTTGGAGATGCTTAGTTGAAAGATATCAATTGGATTGATCAAAAGAAAGCAAGCAACACCCAAAAGAGAGAGATTCATGATCTTAACCTACAAGTGGTATCACCTTCTACAAGTGGTACATCATTTGATATTCTCTCATACAAGCAAAGATCAAGGAAGAAGCAAGTCAACCACAACAAGAAAAGTTCACTTGATCATTAGTGGGACTCAAATTCATATGGGTGAAGATTAACATTCCAAGTGGTATTCATTGGTCTTCACCATGCTCTTAATGGACTTCACATTGCTAATTGGAGATGAAATCTATATGACTATCCTCTACTCCAACATAGCAAAGGTGAAATTGTTTGACATATGCATACATTATTGCTTAGGACATGTTTAGTGCATATAGTCATACATAGTGATCATTCATTGAAAATCAAATGAATTTTATGCTTATAGCCTACCACTATAGCTTGATCGAGTTGTTTGATCTAGTGGTAGTATATGAGTTTGTTCATGAGCTAGTAAACCCAAGTACTTGATCTATTTTGGATTGCAATCAAGTGACAAGTACAACCTCTATAAGATAACCGCTTAATGTGTGTGAACAAGCTTAGAGAGGGTTTAAACCGGACTTGAAAGCCTATGCTATTCATTTTAGTTCAAGTCCAACATAGAAGCTCATAAATATGAATCTAGTTCAAGCACAAGAAAAAATTGTAAATTGATATCAAGTGGTAATCTCACAAGTGGTATCCTACAAGTTAAGTGATCCTCAACTTTAAGTGATCAAATCATAGTTCTCTCGCTTGGAAAGCCTATTTGGATGACAATTGCTTTGACCAAAGGGGAGTTGCCCTACTCAATGGTATAACGGTCAATGATCTTACATGAAGAGTCATTCAATACATATATGTTGGTGTCCATCAAAAATTATCAACCATCTACCTAGTGCAACCTTTGCATCAATAGAGAAGCAACCTTTTATGGAAATTGATGACAAAGGGGGAGAGATTAGTGAACAAAGATATATAGTGAATGGAAATGCACTAAGAGGGAAAGAGACATGGACATGAACAAGGGAACAAGATCAAAGGATCAAAGTCTTGGACTAAGAGATGAGATGGAACAAGATCAAAGGATCAAAGTCTTGGACTAAGAGATGAGATGCACACAAGTAGGGGAGCAAGCTCATGAACTTGATTGATTGCATTTGATATGTGCATATTCATGTGCTTGCGTGCATATTGAATAAGTCTTATCTTTATATGCATGCTTGTGTGGTGTATGCTAGTTATAGGTTTTGAATGATGATTTGCTAACTAGCATGCATAGGATGGTAAGCTAGATCCTTGTTCCTTCATTTGGTATCTAGAAACCTTGCTTCTAATGTTGATATCACGGGGTTTCTAGTGTTTTTTGTGGAATCTAGCTAACCATGATGCTAAGGATGAACTTCAAAGTACAAATACATGAGTATCTTCAAAGGTTTATCCTATATCCCTTAGCATCACTTAGTAGTGCTAGCACTCCCATAATGTCTATTCATGCATGTGTGCAAAGCTTAATTCAAACCTTTGTCAGCACACATGTAGGGGGAGCTAACACAACCAAGTCAGACTTTGTGGCATTTATCCAATTCTTGGCATAGAGCTTAAATGATGGATAAATAACATAGTGTCCAAACATGATCTTAAATTCCATATCTTTGTAGAGTTGTCATCAATTACCAAAAAGGGGGAGATTGAAAGGTCCTTGTGTGATTTTGGTAATTGAGTGAAAACTTAGGTGAACTAACATGTGTTTGAGTGATATATACACAGGAGATTAGTTCACAGGTGATTGTGTGATGAAGGAGCTTAATGCACATGAAACATGACATGGAGTCATGTGACCAAGGTGGAGAAGATCAAGATGAGGCTTGGCTTGATGGACCGGTTGCAAGTGTGAAGGGCAAGTGGGTGATGCTTGGCGCCGATGGACCAAGGCAACGGTAAAGAGCAAGTGAGGTCAAGATCGATGAACCAATATGGTCATGTGATGATATGGAGTGGATCATATCATTTGACAAGTGTTTGGTGCATGTGTTGCATCAACATTGGAGATGGAGATGGAATGGAATGCGCAAGGCAAAGGTATAACCATAGGGCATTTCATTTCATCGGTCATTGGTGTGTAGAGAAGTATATGACCGGGTTTAGGATAGATAGTCGTACTATCAAGAGGGGAAAACTTGTTTGCATATTGGTTATCTAGTGCCACCGTGAGCGATCTATCTTTGCGATGCATTAGGATCGAGTGGCGCGGTAAGAGCAAGTGAAAAATGCTTTGAAATTGATTGTGAAAATGCTAACACACATGCACAAGGTGAAGAACACATTTGTGTTAGCACTTGGGAAAGCAAGGAAGAAGTGTGGAGGAGTCTCGGCTGAAAATCGAGCTCCGGACGCAAGGGCCAAGGGGTGCCCGGACCATTGGAGAGAGGATCCGGAACCTAACCCTAGGTCTGGCTGAGTCTGTGAGGTCCAGACGCTGGTCCGGACGCAGGGGTTGTGGCGATCTGGACCATCGGCTGTGCGTTCGGTCGCCTACCCTTTGACTATGATGATCTGACTGAGGAGGTCCGGACGCTATTCGTCGTCTGGACGGAGGCTCCAGACTTGCGTCCGGTGGTGCTGAGAGGCTAGGGAGCTCTCGGACGCTCTGGAAAATATTTCCGGATGCTGAGAACAGCGGGTCCGAACCCTATGAATAGTAGCATCCGGAGACGTGTGGCAGAGCACGGTGAGCGCGCCAACGGGCGAATTCAAATGGCTAGGAGGGTCCGGAGGCACGCGTGTTGGTCCGGACCCCTATGAACCTGCGTCCGGAGGTTGCGCAGGGAGCCCAGTGATGGGGCAAAACGGCTAGTTTCGATGGTGTGGCTATTTATAGCCCTTGGCCGGCCCTTGGGGCTGGTAGAGCACCTTTGGCATGAGTTTCCCTTAGTGTGCTTGGTTTGGGAGCCCTCTAACTCACTTGTGCAAGCTATAGTGTGATTCTAATTGCGAGTGAGTGATCTCTAATGCGTTGCTTTGAGAGATAGCTTCGTGTGGCACTAGGTGATCATGTTGCAAGCCGGTGGTGCTTGTTACTCTTGGAGGTTGCCACCTCCTAGACAGATTGGTGGCTTGAGGCTCCGTCGAAGCGCGCAAGAAGATTGTGTGGCACTCCGGAGAAGTGCTTGTGAGGGATATTGTGCTCGCCCCGCGGGGATCGTGAAGAGCAACTCTAGTTGAGCGTGTCATTGAGTTACCCTCACTTGTGGGTGGATTCTTGCGGCGCCCGAGTTAGTGGGCTAGGCTTGTGAACGCCTATTAGCCGCCGAATCACCAAGTGTATGGTCGACACAACGGGGACTAGCTTGGTGGCAACCAAGTGAACCTCGAGAGAAAAATCACCGTGTCAACCTTGTCTACTCTTCTCGGTGGTTTGCATTCTCCGATTCACTAGCTTGTATTTACTTGTTCATATCTTGTGCTAGTGTTTCTTTGTTGCTCTTGTAACTAGTTTAGCTCGTGTGGCTTGCCTAGTTACCTTCTAGCTTGTGTAGCTTAGAAGTAGCTCTTGAGTAGCTTATTGGCTTGTGTAGCCTTGTAAGTCACATTGCTTAGTTTGTGTATATAAGTAAGTTGAGCTCTCTAGTTGACTTGTGTAGTCTTGCTAGAGAGCATTGCTAGTGAGCTTAGGTGCTTTGTGCTTTGCTTACTAGTATGTGTAGGAGCTCCCTTTGTGCTTAGAGTACTAGTTGCTTAGGTTTGTGTGACCTTGCAACCTAGACTTGTTTAGGTGAGCTTCCTAGCTGTGCACCTTAGTGAGCCCAATTAGTATCTTTTGCTAGGTGCTAAAGTTATAGATAGAGGGGTGTAGTCTTGGCTAGACTAATAGTTTTATTTCCGCATTTGTTTCGGTTAGCCGTTGCGCTTAAGTTTTAGAAAAGACTATTCACCCCCCTCTAGTCTGCCATCTCGACCCTACACCCTGCCAGTGCGGTGCCCATCGGGCAATGTGGTTGTTGTCGTTGGTGAGGATGAGAGAATAACTAGGAATGACATAGATCTACCTAAGATGGTGTGCTCCTAGTGCATGTTTGGACATATTGGAAACCTTTAGGAATTCGTTGTCAACCATCCCTATGATGTCTGGGTGCTAGGTGTTGGACATGGTGGTGGCCTTCTCTAGCGTACATACCAAGACATGGACATCATGGGCTGCTTTCATGGAACCAATCTTCTGATCCATTCACGACTCTTGATCGGTGAATAGCTCTTCTTGCTTGGTGTCCAGTTCAGCAAACACTTCAGTATCTCATTAAGGATGAGTGATAAAAGTCAAATATAGGGATACATTAAGTCCCTGAGTAGCAACCTGTTGACCGATGTACCCAATAGGGTACATTAAGTTCTACATATATCTCGAGTGCTTGTGGGCTATACCCAACACGTACGCTCATGCGCACCCTCTAGAAGTAGTTAGGAGAGCCCGAGCACGCCTGTGACTGATGCTTGGGGCTCATGGGTTTGCTAGGGCCCTAAACTACTGAGCTAGGGTAGTCCAATGCTGACTCCAACTCAACATTGGCCTGAAATAGCGCTTGGATGACCAACCAATGCCCCAAGCCATAGGGAAACTGTTGGGCATCTGATGCTTAGCAGGTACAGAGATTCCATGACATCTGCCCCATTCAATGGGCATGAGGCACTATTGACCACTCCTTTGATAGGGTCATGCAATAGATGTGACACATCATGACAAAAGACTTGACCAGCTCCAAGGGCAGTGGGCTCCATGGCCCACTCTTTAGCCTCCCAAGCATAGGTCATTCCTATCCAAGGAAGCCTAAAAAAGTTCACCTGGGGGAGGCTGTACCACAACAAACAACCCCTAATCATCGAGTGTCAGGTGATGGCAGCAAGGTTAGGTGGTGCCTGTAGCTCCAATGACTCCTCCCTACGCGATGAAGGTGAGGTCCATCCCACATTATGGTAGCAGCCTCCTGCACCTAGCATATGTAAACCATGGACTAAGACCCCAAATTGACTTGTACTTGACCCCTCCTCATGATATAACATTGGTGAGTGCTTTGGACAACGCAAGCACAAATGCCAAGCACTTGTTGGTGCCATATATGTACGCCACCAGGCTGATAACGGCGTTGGACAGAGCACACGCGGATGCCACACCGTAGTCGGTGGCCCGATGCCGGACATGTCGTCGTACAGCAGGAGCTTAGCAAATTTCTTCATCACGTCCAACTCTGGAAGTGATAGCTGAGTGGACTAGGAGGATGGGATCATGCTGCAGGGCATGAAATGAATGAAATCCTAGGACTAGGAGTTATTTTTTCCCCTTTAGATGGGCTAGAATTGACGGTGCTAACACTGTTACATTCAAACATGACGGAATGCTACTTTCATATAATAGCTCCATCTTTCAGTGGTATTTTAGGTCACAGAGTTTTTTTGGTGGTATTTTCCAAATTTCGTGATCTTTGGATGCTATGAAACCAATTTTCCCTAGAGAAAAAGGGAGAGGAAGGAAGCGTAACCAAGACAAAACAGTAGCCAACCAAGAGGAACCGTAGAGAGTTCCTCCCCTAGCAACCCAACTAGAGAAGGCTGGTTCCTTACTCGTTGTGAAAGAAGAACTTTGACGAGCCTTAGGATAACACTGAGCAATCTCGTGCCAAACTCTTGATGATCTCCTCCGCTAAACCCCCAATTTGGGTGCTCCTTAACACGAAGAACACCACACTGCTAGACATAGCGATTAGAAGCCCGAACCAAGATATATCACCATGTCTCTTGTGATTTTGAGTGCCCAAGCCACCAAAGACCCACACATCTACTTTTGACAGACAACCACGATGCATGCCACGGTTATAGACCCATGACACCAAGACATTTGATCCTAGACCACCCAACTCTTCTATTGTATAAATGTGCTACCAAGCCATGAGATATTGTGCAGAGGAAACTTCTTGCTTTGTATTGACATTAACTAACGTCATTACTAAGAACGGTAGTCCCCAGCAATGGCGCTAGAAATGTTGTTTGGTATTTCTTATGTCTATTGGATAATTCTGCAAGCGCACTAAATATATCGTTATAGCACTTCACCTGGAGTATCCAAGTTACCATATTTATTTTTATCCCAATGGAAAGAGGGAGCTAGGAATGATAATAAAAGAGATATCCTAGTGATCAACTCAATTTAGTATCAAATAATGATAGGGAGATAATATATATATATATAGCAGGAAAGGTTGATGTCAATCAATCAAGTAAGATAACTAAAGATAACTAGTAAGTAAAGCTAGGTGGGAGGACAAGAGTGAGTAAAAGGATTCCTAAGTTTCACACTAAACCCCCGTGAGCATAGCTTAGACACACAATTGTATATAAAAGTTGTTACCTCACGACAAGTATGCTAGGCGATAGTCAAGTTGATTGGAACAAAACCCTTTCTAACTCAAGCTATCATTTTACTAAGGCCTTATCTTTTAAGAACTTGTCTAAAAACACGTGGTGGAATACAAAGGATAGACATGGCTATCATGACCTATTAACTACCACAAACAATCCATGCAACAAGCGACAACCAAGGGTAAGATAGTGTATAAGCACCCTGCTTACACCATCTCCTACTACTCTAATCTAGATCTTTGGCCAACTAGAGTATCATATGATAGACAATGATCACATACATGCGAGAGAAATAGGATCACAATCAGTTATATAGCAACTATAAGCTAAACTAAGATCGGTAGCACTATAACAAGTATAATATTGTAACTAAGTAAAGACTTAGCAAAGTAAAGTAGAAATAATATAATAAATGTGTAAGTCTAAAAGAGGAAAGATACAAGAGCTATACCAGACCCTCTAGAAGACGACTTCGGAAACCCCGAGGCAAGCTCAACTCAACTCTAACTCCCACACTAGACTAAACTACTAAGAGAGTGGAACTACACTAATCTTCACTTGAAGCCTTGATTCATCATGAATGGAGAGGGGGTGACCTTCTATTTATAGTGGAGGTGGAGTGGGGCTACTCCAATGTCACGTCATCGATCTAGGTGTTTTCCATCCTCCTCCGTTGGATCAAACTACCAGAAGATGGATGGAGGAGATGGTGCACATCACGATAATGTTGCATGGAACCATGCAAACGTCGATGAGAGGTGGTGGTACCCTGGAGTCACCAGGGGGGTCGGCCGACCCCCTATGATAGGTCTTACCAGCCACCTCCTTTTAGATGGTGGCCCCTCCTATCATGGATTGGTTTGGTGCTTGTTCTCCTACTGGATCATTCGTTGCCACGTCGTCATTGATCCTTGTGACTTGATCTTGAGCCATCTAGAGAAAACACAACTTGATCTGATGGTTGAGATTAGCTCTAGAGGACTTCTCCTAGAATTGCCACCTTAGTAGAGCCAGGAGGGCGCCTAGGGGGTTGATCGACCCCCTATAGGGTCCTTCTTGGTCCTACTTTGCTCAATTTCTTGTCTTCTCCACTCACACACTTCCAGGTACATGTAGAACCATTTATTGATAAACTATGTTCATATTATGTTGTTATTCCTTTGATTTCTGAGCCTGTTGATTGATTTTTTGTATATAAATCATGGCTTATCTACCATCAACACTTTCCAAACCAGATGAATGCTCACTGACACCTTTTCCTTCTGGCACTTTTCCATCTACTTGATCAACACAGGAGGCAACAAATGGTGCACGCATGATGTACACTTGATGGTTATAACTAGCACTGTGCGACCCATGGTGTTAAACAAGAATGTCTACCAAGACATGAGGTACCATCAATCTTGGCAATGTACTAGGTGAAAGCGGTGATAAGGAGCTTTGTCATTGATAGAGGCAACCCAAGGTAGGATTGTGGGAATCCCTCCCTCCTACAACTAAGAGTAGTAATGCTTAATGACACCACATTTTTGTTCATATGAATGTAGATTGTTGTGCTCTTATTGTAATTTATGCATAGTCCTATGGCTATAGTGAACTTATCAAGTGGCACCTTGAGAAACGAGAGACCACAAAGCTCACCCTTCAACATGATCAAGGTATCATCCATGTACTAGAGCATGATGCACTAGGCATGCACATCCACCAAGCGGATGAGATCTAGCATGGTGCTCCTGATCGATCTCTATCAAGCCTTGGCCACAAGTAGGAAAAGGTAGGATGACATTGGGCCTTCTTAGTGAAGTCCACTTCTGCATGTGATCTAGTGACTAGGACATCCATTCACAAGCACCATAGA
>CM039132.1:49731038-49908642 GCA_022036555.1 Microstegium vimineum
ACCAATGATCAACCAGATGTAGTATATGAGGCTTGTCGTCTTCCTTTCATGATTTACAATTTGCATCCATCCATCTCTACTAGATGAATGTTGTTGTGATGCACGTGCACTGTAACTTGGGCATGGTGGAAGGCATTGTTTGCATCGCCTTCATAGATTGTAATGTTCATTAGGAGCATAGGCAAGGTATTCTTGACAATCTTTGTGGACCTATAGTTCATTAATTGATAGAAAACCATCCTTCAAATGAGTCAAATTATTGAATGAGAAACTTGCAATTTGGGATAAAAAAAATGGCGGTGCCCTAATACGCCGAACCCAAACCTTGAATGCCACCCATTTCTCCTTGGGATAGACTACAAGCTATCTAGGTGCATCAACATAGAGAGGAGCATGACTCTAGGAAGCAATAATGGAACAAAGGAGGGAGTTGTTCTATAGCAAAGAATTTTCAAAGGAATTGTGTTGGACATAGTGAGCATGATAGGAGTGTGGTCTAAGGTTGGTCGTGGCAAGGAGTAGAAGCATGGTGAGAGGAAGTTTGGCAATGGTCAAAGTTGGCAAATCAAGGTAAACCAAGACTAACTCAACCCTCATGTTCAAATAGGTGTAGCATTTATCTAGAAGAGGTAGTTCCAAAACATTAATGTTTTGAATGGTATCATTGAAGAAGAATATAAAGTAGAGTTGAAATTTAGGGTGTTCTTGTCCTCAACAGAACAGATAAGGTTGAAGTCACCAATGAGCATCTAGGGCTAGTGATGAGGAGGAGTTTAACAAATTCATTATGGAAAGAGGTAGAGTGATGATGGTCCAAAGGAGTTAAATGTTTGTGACAGAAAGGGTGAGCTCTGAAACCATATTGACAAGAAAGACATGGTTAGTGTATGTTGGTGCTTAATTATGTTAGTGATGTAAAGGTCTAAGGGGTCCCAACTATTAATGATGCCACCCCTAGCTCCAGAAGTTACCGCATATTTGAAGGAGGAAGCAAGTGTTTATAGGAAGGGACTTTTTTTTCTTTGAACGGTGTGTTCTATCTTGGTGTTTATATTCATGTAAATAGGCTATCGAGGGGGTTGTAAACTTGCATCTTGAATAGAATCGCAGACCGTGACTCATTTGTCCTAGTCATGTATGCCTCACATGTTCCAAGACATAGAAGGCAAACAATTCTTATAATTCTTATTCATTATGAGCCTAGAGAGATCCTACGAACCAAATAGGAAAATGACTACACTCCACAACACCAACAAACATCGCAAGTTTGCAATCCTGTGACACCAAGAACCAAGATAGCTACATACAACCACTAAACCAACAACACAACACTAGCATCGATACTGGGGAAGAGATCCTCATGCAAGATACCAGCCAGGAAACATTACAAAGCGAGCAGTGCCTGGGATATATACATGGCAAACCAACAAAAGAATAGGACATAGGCTCCTAGCAGCAACTGACCACAACACCATATGCACCGTTATGCATGACTCTAGTGAGGCGCTTGCACTCTCCCCCTCATTCTGCAATTTCTATCACAACACCTACAACATTGATAGAATTGCAATTAACGCCACCACAAGCTTGTGCAGATCAGACACCCCTAGCAGGAGCTTGTTGTAGGACAAGATGTTGCACTTGACAACTTTCTTCTTTAGGTTGGGATAGCAACTCAACAACGAGTTCAATTACAAGTTTATTTCTTGTCATAGAAGGAGTATCCTAAAAGACCTTCTATGACATTTTTTGTGACAATTTTTTATCCTTGACAATTTTTATGACAGTTACAATTGTTGTAGACTCACAAATTGTCATAAATATAGCTTGTAATTGTCACATAAGGTCTTTTATGATGGGTCTCCTACGACAAGACATAAACTTCTAATTGTCATAGAAGGCCTGATCTCTTGCAGAGGATCTCCTAACTAATCATGTAGATGGAGTTCCCAGTAGAGTTAGCCACAACTCACACACTCTACACTAGTAGAGAATAGGCCTTTGAACCAAATGCAAATTTGGCTTTAGTCTCGGTATTTTTTGCGGCCGGGACTAAAGGTCCCTTTAGTCCCAGTTGGTAATATCAACCTCAACGGCTAGTGTAGCAGTCTTTTGCAGGTGGGGCTCTTTAGTCCTGGTTGGTAACACCAACCGGGACTAAAGGGTCTCCTTTAGTCTCGGTTGGTAATACCAACCCGGACTAAAGGTAGACCCTTTAGTCCCGGTTGGTGTTACGAACCGGGACTCGGTTGGTGTTACAAACCGGGACTAAAGGTCTCTTCCTGAGTTGGTTCAAAAGGAAAAACGTCTCATTCATTGTTAGATGAGTTGTGTAGGTGGAGTGGTAAGTTGCACACAACGTAGTGCTTGAGGTCTTAGGTTTGAGACCCACGAGGCGCAGTGGTGGGTGGATTTATTTTTTAGCTGGGAGGACCTTTAGTCCCGGTTGTGACAAACTGGGACTAAAGGTCCGCTCTTTTAGTCCCAGATTCTTGGTCCCGGTTGGGAAACCGGGACTAAAGGGGTTTCCCGACCGGGACTAGAGCCTTGTTGTGTACTAGTGCTAGCTCAAAATGGTTGGGATAGCCAGCCCATAGCCATGTCGGGTAGACCTAGGCTAGATGGTCACAAGAGTGGCTTGTGATGGGTGAGGACTAGGAGGGTAGTCTAGAAAAAAAAGGTGGATACAACATGCATGGAGCTCCGGTGCATATCGCTACAAATCTGTTGCCATGTGTACAAACTAAATAATCAAACCTTCATGGTCTTTCTTCATCCACCTGTTGTCCATGATTGACTTGGCCCATGTAGCCTTGTGAAAGTTAGCCTCATATGTGTTGTTGGATCTTGAGGCGAGAACATGTGGCTTCATCCACAAACATGTATGCATATGGAAGGTCGGTGCATACTGTACGCAAGCAATTTTTCCAAGTAGTTAGCGGGTGCAAAAGTGTCAAGTTAGAAAGAGTTGGGTCTTACAATCTCATGGGGACTTTTACACTCAGAGGTATATGTAGGAGGCATGGCAGCACCCTCACAACCCCGATGTAAGATGTGGGCAAAAGCTGAGGCAAGACTGAGCACCTGCGCAGTAAGCAAGATCAAGCGAGGGTAGCGGTATTTTGGTGAGTTAGTGTGTGTGGCGCGAGGTGGGTGGTTGGAATAGGTGATTTGTATGGTGTGCTAGAGAAGCAACCTACTATCATCAATTGAAAGGGCACCATTAGACTGAGGCCCTTTGAGGCGATGGGGTGCTAAGGTGATGAGATGCACTAGGCTCCCCTCCTCATCAAGCTATGACTAACATGGCCACACACACACATGAATGGGCATGACACGCACAACACATCCATCGTGTTCCGCACCGCATCTGGCAGAAACCTAAACCTTAGACGAGATCCATAGTCGCGCATTGACTTCAAAGTGTAGGCATAGAGGAGAGAAGTAATTTGCAAAAGACACACTTGATCAATCTCATTCACTTCATAGAACCCCTAAAAGAGCTCCTTGATCTTGCTCTCTCGTGCCACTGTTTCTTAGGAAAGTCAGTTACTATGGCAAAAGCAAACTAGGGAAGGATCCTTGGAGGTTTCATTTAGACATTGCTGGGAGAGATAGGGATGAGGAGGTGTAGGCGGTCACGCTCCTCCCTCTAGTAGCAATGAAGAAACATGGCCCTAGGAACAAAGGAAGGGAGTCCACCTCCATGTGAGGCACACCATGGAGCTCTGTGCAGCACAGAGGAAGGATGGGACATTAGCCACAAGCACCAGGGCTGATGAAGGCAAAAAACAACTTCTCCACCAGCTCATCCCTACCTAGCAAGACCCACACCCCTACTTGCAATGGTCTATTCATCACTTAGGACCATGTCATCAGCACCCTCCTTGAAATGAGTCAGCTAGAGGGTGAACCCAAGTAGTTCCCTCATGCCAGCAACCATGGTATGGGAAGAAGGCATGAAGTTTCGTTCCTCCTTATTGTTGTAATCTTTTGACTTTCGGTTCCTACCGCTATCAGTAGGCAAAACTCTGTTTCGGCTAGGACCAGAATGCTCAACATGGTTATCGTCGAACAGAAGGATTGTGCTTTCCGCATGGTTGGTGGATGGGTGTGAAAGTCCTTCAGCTAGGATCCGAGCGACTTTTTGCCGCTATCGGTAGGCGAAACCATGTTTCGACACCTTGGTCGGGGTCGGGTGACTTTCAACCTCTGTCAGTAGGCGAAACTGTGTTTCAGCTAGGACCAGAAGGCTCAACGCGGCTATTGGTGGTTATGCTTTCCGCATTATCGGTGGATGGTTGCAAAAGTCTTCCAACCAAAGTGTCAAAAGCCTTCCGTACGTCTTTCGCATAGGATGGAATAACATTATCATTTTGTGCAGGATGGTCTATTTCATCATCAGTCTTTTCAGTAGAGCTCTCCGTACGATCGGTGACCTTAGCAGATCAGAAGGGCCCTACAAAGCAAGGGCACCTGCCTGATGTCATCATGGGTCATGAGGGACAAAAAATGCCTCGACGGTTCAGAATATACCGGAGGATCAGAGTAGTTAGAAGGGCATTTTGGTCCCTATAGATGTTACGGACGCATATAAATACAGCTCCATGTGAGCCTTGTAAAAGGAGGAGAACCCTTGATCCTATGAGATATATGAAATAGCTTTTCATCCACAGTTGCTTTTTTCACTCTTGAGTCTTCGATCGCGCGAGCTGCAACCCCATTTTCAAAGGCTAAGGTCGTAGAACAACACATAGGAGCGTGTGGTGGCAATGCCGAGGAGCGAACTGTCTGATTGAGGAAGGGGACACCAGGGTGACGTAGGGGTAACCAAGGGGACCTTACCATCAAGATCCTTGATGAACTTGTCCACCATCTTGGGGAATAAACTCGTTGTGCTCGCCACAACCATGGTTGATGAACTTGTCCACCATCTTGGGGAAGCAGCTCGTTGTGCTCACGACAACCACGGTCAGTACCGGCAGCTCAATGCAAGATCTGATGCAGTAGAGTTAGAGTAGGGTATCATGTGGCGTAGGTTATAGGTGGCATTCAAGGCGTGGTGAGACTCGGACGTGGGCGGCAGTTGGGACGGTGGCGCGGTGTCATGGAGCTTAAAGGGAATTGCATGGACAAAGTGGCAAGAGGATGGAACCGGCACAGTTGGTGGGTGGCATCCTGCAGTTGTGCTTGGTGTTACCAAGACCACGACAATTACGGTAGGGTCGCGACAGTCTTTGACCTGATGGTCAGTGGCGACTGGCGAGGCAGCCAGAAGCAGATGGAGGTGGAGGCCATGGGTTTAGGGTTTTTTTGAATTGGAGATAGGGGTTTTGATGGTGCGAGGGCGGCCTAGAGATAAGGGCTAGTGGCATATTGCTGGGCAGTAAGCACCCCGGGGCTAGCGGGAGCCAATTGTTTCTCACTGCTGGAGTCAATACAGAGACCATAGCTCCCTTGGCGGGCGTCAGGTTCATTCAAGAGCCAAAAGCAGCACAGAACTCAGGTGAATCTTGCTACCATACTGCCAGGCCATCAGAAATGCATAGCCAGTTCTAGTAGCGACCTGGGGAGTTTATCCCAGTCGTCCTTATTTGTCTGGGGATTCGATAAATCCTCCACCTCTACATGTTTAAGGACTTCAACAAATTGTTTTCCAAAAAAACGGGCGTACCGCTAGTCAAACAGTTTTGCCTGATCTGATGCACTCGCCAATTTGATTCTGATACTTTTGACATGTAAAGTGGTGGGGGGGGGGGGGGGGGGGGGGGGGGGGGGGGGGGGCGCTTGGACCGAATTCCAGTATGCCTGCATGCTTCCTGGCCTTGATCAGATAACCGTGGCCATATTCAACTACTGAAGTTAAAACAGTTTTTTAGGAGACACACCAACCGTAATAACTGCATCTTCCTCGTCGCGACAGAACTCAGGCAGCCGTTTGAAATCAAGCACGTACGGCTGCCATTGAAGAGTGCAGCAGGAAGATGCATGTGGAGCCAAGGCGCAGATCGATCGAGCTCCAATAATTGGACACCAGAACCCCTGAAAGTCATCCCGTCCGATCCCCCGGCCGGCCCCAAACGTAGGCGACCTGGACGAGTAGTAGCGAGCAACCGCTGCAGAACATATTTTATTTTTTTTTGCATAAAGAGGACACTGAGTCGGCATCACGAGCCTGCGAAGCCAGAGTTGTGAATGGGGCGATCAAACCAGGGACGACAGCGGACGATGTCACTCATGGAGCCATGGAGGAGTTCGCCCGGCAAGTGATGCGTGTATAGTAGGGGAGGCACGGTGCGGCTGGATTGCCGTCAGCGTCAAGACGAGGCCGGGCAGACGATGCCGAGATCAGGGCCAGGCACGGCGCATGCGGAGCTTTTGGGCAAGTGATGTGTATGGTGTGATGGTGAATTCTTGGAAGGTGGGGCTGGCGGTGGACAAGCCATTGCCGTCCGCCTCGCAAAAGAAGCAACTGATGATACGCGCCTCGCTTTCATGCATAGAGGAGCAAGAGCAATGATGCAGCAGCATTCATGAATGCAGCATTGCAGCTCCTATATATCCCACCACTACGACTTGAAATGCATGCATGCAGACCTAAAATAAAGCTATATCTACAGACTACACGTGCGACACACGCATATGCCTATATTACAAATTGAACATGCATGTACAAAGGTACCTGCTAATATCATTGCAAGAACATAAAAGACTGTCAAGGTTAATGCCAACAGATTTACCTCAGTACGCATGATGGATTGGATTGGATTGGATTAGCCGGCCGCTCAGCTTGATCGATCTTCTCGACTGTCGAGCAATCTCGATCTATGCTGTGTGTACTATATCTTCATAATGATGGTGCTATATCTCTGTCTATCCATTGTTTGGAGCACGTGGATCTAACCCATTGCTTGGTCTCTCGGTTGGCCTGATCAGGCATGCATGAGGAAGCAATTATATATATATATAAAAATTGTGCATGCAAATTTGCAAGCCATATGTACATTGAACACAGACTTATATATCTGCGCACTAATAGAAGCTAGGGAGTAATTAAGGTTTTGCATACCTCAGTTCAGTTCAATTGTCACTAGTAGAATAAGATAGATGAAACTAGATACAGCCCTAGAACGAAGAACGATTGATGAAGAAGAGGAGACACCGAGAGATGTTTCAGAGAGAATGCAGCTATTAGATCGAAACAAAGCGGTCGGTGTGTGGCAGTGGCACAGTGATAAACTTTGGCTTTCTGGCAAATACAGGTGGTATGCGCGTCCAGTACTACTAGCACTGCGTTTTCTCTACGTCTGGTCCTCAGAATTGTTCTTTTTTTTGTCGGCAAGAATTGTTCTTTTTCATGCAGCTAGCTCTAGTCCCTGCAGAATTTTGTAAAGGTAAAGGTTAAAGGTTTCATTTGGCACTAAAGCGCAAGGTAAGGCTGTCGTGTCTTTGTCCTCCCGCACCATTTATTCTCTTGCAGTGGCTCATTGTGCAACTTTTATGCCGTGTGAGCCACTCCAAGTTTCTAAGAGGATCCAAGTGTATGTTGAAGAATCCTACAAGCTCTTCAGTCTTCAATTTGTCTCAATTTCATGTCATACAACTTTTACATCCTTTACTTATTGCAGATGTCTAATGTGAGGAGAGATTGGCAAACACCACCCACTCTTTATTGGGTTTAGGTGACTACCCAGATGGCTTGCGTTATTACACGACATGTGTACAATACAATTACAATCTCTAAACCCTCATCCACATGTGCGGTCAAATCGGAAGAGTCGCGGACGTAAAGACTAGACCTAAACTTAGTGAACAAAGCCTTTGCTCATATAATATCTCTTGTGAACTAATGAGACAATGGGACATGGAGCACCTTACCTGTGAACGATGTGTCGAGAGGGGGTCAACAGGCTTTTATATAATTTGAAGAACCAAAGTGGCGATTAGAGGGGGTGAATGAGCCTAAAATTTCTTTCAAAATATATAGACCACTGACCCAGATTCGAACCCCAAAGCCAACAAGCACAAGATCACTATGTTCATGAGCCAACGAGTGGCTGGGTACCTTTGGTGATGACCAAGAAGCACAGCAGAACAATCAAGAAACACCAAGCCTGGACCCAGGAGAAAGCAGCCCAAAATGTGAACGTGTGGGCGCTGTCTGCCACCAAGGGGAGGACTGTCCGCGCAGTGAAGGCTGGACTGTCCGGGGTTTGCGCCGGACTGTTCGTCATTCACTTGTCCGAAAACACAAGACGAGAAATAGTTGTGGATAGAACTTTTGCCACAACGGTGGACTGTCCACTGGCAAAAAACTCTGAAAACACACTCACAGTGTCCACACACACATGGTGGATTGGCTGTGGGTATGGAAACCGAGATAAGCTAATGGCCACAGAACCAATCCTGACTCCCATCCGCGGTCAGGCCCGGACAGTCTGTGGGCCGCGATTCTGTAAGAATAGAATACCCACAAAATCTCCTCTGACTAAAAAACGCCTAATTTTGGCCAAAATCACCACCAACTACCACCAAAATTTGACCAGATGATCACAATATAGTGGGTGAGCTATCCCTAAATAATCATCGCTCATGATCAAGCCAAACAATGAGAAAATCAAATCTCGCGAAAACATCGGATTTTCTCCCCAAAAGTTTGATTCACCTCGATCTATGAACTCGTGAGGAATTGGATGATTTCCTTTGGTAGAAATATTCTACTCACGTTCTAGTTCATCTTGATGCAATCGGTTTGAATCAAAATTCCCCTAGACCCAAGATCCAAGCACAAAAGAGAGAAGGAGAAAGGGAAAACGAAGAACACGAACGGGAAATGCACAAAAGGATCACAAATCGAATCCTGGAAGACACGAGGAGGGAAGGGCCTTCATTCCCGCACAAATCTTTGGTTCTAATTAAACGAATAAAGTGGCTAGTTCCTCGGTGGACCTCTTAAGCAAGAAACCTAAGGGGAGGAGAGAGATAGGGGGTGGAAGAAGCAAAATGGCAAGAGGTAAAGGTGATTTGGGCACCCTCATCCTTATTTAACGGGGATATTACACATGTTCCAAATTGCCTCTAGGTAATTAGAGCGAACAACCTAACCCTAAGGCATTATGATCTAACTCCATTTTTATTGATCGGATGACCACGGTTCCTGCACAGACTTGCCTCGCATTGATGCAACCTCTGTGATTTTGCCACGTGTCGCCCCGTTCCTCCTCGGAACCACCACCCGGCTTTCGAGGCCCAAACCCAAAAACCGCCCACCGATCGTTTTGCAGCCCAAACAGCCAAACCCTCTCGCGAGCAGCGTACTCCCACATCCTCCGCTCCTCAACACGTCCTCGACCACCCAACCGCTAAGTCTTCCAGAACCTTCGTCATGACTTGATCAATACGGTCACTCCACCATGTACACTTGCACTTGTCGATGACCCTAGCTGTCAGCCACCATGACTAGTTGCCCAACTTCTTTGGTCCCTTAGTCCAAGCCTCTGGTGTCCCAGTCCATTGGCATGGACCCGCTCGACCTTCATGTACGCCATCGACCATCACCTCAAAGAGCAAATTGGGCCTTGCCGATTTTTCCAAATACGTAGCAGTTGGGGTCCTAACATAGCCCCAACACTTCTCATAGGTGCCTATCTATCAGGATTTCTCACTCGTGTTGGTTTTGTGCACTTCTAGATCACATCTAGTACTTAGTGTTGCATCACTTTCGATAGCATGACATCTAAACTCAAGAATATAAATTCACAATTAATACCACTTGAGCTTATCATGTTTGAATGATGTCGCTTTCTCAACTTTGATCAAATTGAAGGCTTTCATCACCTTCAATGTCTTGAGATGAACTTCCTTGAGTTGTGACTTTGACTTTATCAAATAATTTGATCAAGACTCTGCTTATTAACTGAAATCAATTCTCCTATGATTTGATCCTCCACATCAACATGACCCTCAAAGCTTGATTAGTACCTCGACTAAATGGAAGTACTCTCTTCTTCACCATAGTTAGGTTCTTTAGCCGTCAAATCATCACTTGCTCTTCACCCTTGATTAGTACCTCAAATCTCTTTCCTTGGTATCTTTACCTTGTCAAGTCATCAAGCCACATCGTGTTTTGAATCAAATATTAAGCATACATTGTATATATCCATTTCATTTGTATTTTTGCCTTTAGTATTATGAATACCATTCTTCATTTTGGTTGAACAAGCTTCAAGAGTGAGACCAATCCATATGCAAATTCTCATGTCTCATCTATACTTGACGCACATAAGCTTGTCAACTCATTTTACCAATATTCCTTGTGCTCATTTCTCATCTGTACAACATTTGTGATATGAGATCCCAACTATAAAAAAAACACACCTGGGACCAAATACCTGTAAGTCTCATGAAATACATTAGTCTGATAATTATATTGTCATTCAATCCACCAAAACCCACTCAGAGCCTAGATGCAATTTGAGCTATCTTCTTGACAACAAAGTAGATGTTGATCTCATTTTTGCTTTATACAACGATGATGAACTAGGTTGGTGGACATGTAGACAACATAGACATTGTCACAATATACAACAGTCACACTAGTAATCAAGACGTGGAGTTCCTGAAGGTGTTGGTGAAGCTAGCAATACTCGGCAACGACATGAGCAATGATGCAGTACTCTACCTCTGCACTGGAATAAGAAATTAATGATGGACCATCTTTTGGATGACAAGGACACCAGGCGTGGAGGCGGTGGAGCAAAGTACGGTCAGTGCCGGTCCTACGATTTGGAGGGCCCTCTGGTGAACTCGTCGCGACGGCCCGTTTAGATCATATATAAAATTTTATAATATTTGGATATGATAGCAATCGGCAGTCATAACAAACTTAGCCTTTGGCATAAAAACTTATGGATAACACCTTGTTATGATTGATGAATAGATTGATGAATAAACTGATGTTCTTATTTTTTTCTTTTTCTTTTCGTAGCCCCTGACATATATGTTTTTTAAGTAACATTCTAAAATTTTAACATCTAAATTAGAAGAAAATTATGACTATATGAGTTACAACTACTAGAAGTCTATAATACTATAGAAATAATTAATTTGGATTAACTATTGAACAAGGAAAAATAAGATAGCCCGAATGGTCGCTTGTAGAATTCGTAGTACGCAGTTCATTGTGCACTTATCTAATCCTGCTCTATAGTCCCATTCTCGACCCAGCAAGCAGCGGTATAGCCATACAAGATATCAGGATCGTAGGCCATAGTTTACAGATCTGCCATCTTCGCTCTTCCCGGTCAAAACATGCGACGCAGGCGCACAACTCCTCGTCTCCGGGGAAAGAAAGAGACTGATAATTTCTGACCTCCTGAAATGACAGCTATTTATTATCTATCGTGGGGAATTTATACCTATGTTTGGGCCCCTAACTTGCTTGGGCCCTCGGCCGTCGCACACTCCACCCTCCCTAGGGCCGGCCCTGAGTACGGTCCACAACCTGGCAGTGTTATGTCAATGCTGAGTCATTGTTTGACTCAATAGCGATAACACAATATCACTGTTGGCTTGTGGGTTGACCCAACAATGTTAGCTATAAACAATCTCTAGCCCCTTCTTTCTCCTCCCTCCCATCTCGAGCACACAACTCCAAGGAGGCAAATTTACCCACCTCTCTCTATCTCCATTGTTATGGTATTCTTCACCAAAATGCTCTTGGAGGGCCTTGATTTTTGAATGATGGACATGATCAACTTACTTTAATGTGGGTAACAAGCAATCCTCTAAATTTGTAGCTTGTTTTGTTGGTTAAATTATGTTTGTTGATTCTCATGTTTGTTCTTTCTCCATCTTAGAGAGCATTTTTGATAGAATTCTTCGTGAAGGATGCTAAATTTTGGTGAATCTATATCTTACCGATAATGCAAGGTTAGTAACCATGAACTCATTTAATTTTTAGTTAGTTTACTTTGTTAAATTGCTTTTGATTCTCAGGTGAAGTTTCTCCATTTTAGTGTAGCATAGAACTTTGGATTAAACTTTTTCATGATTGTAGTTTCTATTATGTGCTCTTAGATATCAAGCTAGATATAGTCAAGATCCACGTCTATGAATTGAAGAGGAGGCCACTAAGTCATGTAAAGTCTTGTCAGCACTCCACTAACGCCCCTGTACACCCTTGTTTTTTTGCAATAAAAAGCTGGGGAGCAATTCTCCACGGTTCTCGGTTCAAAAAAACGACAATGCTTAGAACTTGGTAACAATGAGTTGATAGAGGTCAAGATTATAGCATAACAATGAGTTGATATCAGAGCTAGGGTTTAGGTTCTATTCATATATTCCTTTATACCCATCTAATGGTTCGAATGAATCCAAGATCATCTACCGGTAGAGGATGACCGTGCCGGCGTAATTTTCGTGCATGTCCATGTCGGCACTGTGGGCCGGAGTCATTGCCGAGGCTCGGCATTACATCCGTGCTCGTGCCGGCACAGGCACTCACTGACATTAGTATTGGCAGAACATTGGGAACTATAGGCATCTTCTAAAGAATCGCCACTACAAATAGTTTTCTAAAATTGCAAAACCTGCTCAAAAAATAGCAAAAAAAATAAGTGGCTCGCACGAGGCAACCACACTGGGCTATGAGCATTTTCTTTCATTTTTCGCAAGAAAACCATGCATATACGACCTCTAGGAATTGAACCCAACACCTCAAGCTTCACACTTAACGCCACTTACTACTGCACATCAAAATCACTTGGACCGGACTAAGCCCAAACAAGCTCCGATCTAAGGTACTCTCAGCTCTGCTGTCCTCGATATACCCGCCATCCAAAACAACCCAAACAATTTTTTGGCTGAAAATTAAGAGAAGTCCAAAGAAATCCTTCTGTTTTACAAGTTTACAACGACAGAGTGGTGCTCCGGCAATATTTATATAATTGTATATTATACTAGCAAATTTATCCGCGCGTTGCTACGGGTAAAAAAAACCAGTGATATGTTTTTTATATAGAGTTGTATGCCCCTTGTATTAAAACGAAACCAGACTCAGTACCATTGGTGCTAGACAAGATTTATTTTAATTTGCACACGTATTAAGAGTCAAGGATTGCACTGACCCATATATCATTGACTTAAGTGAGCCGAGCCCCACATGGCATTGTGATATTAATGAAATATCTCCAACTTTTTAAAATTATAATGGCACTGTTCACATTGTCTCTATAATTTATACATATATTTATTTATATTTCATAGCAAACAGTTCATGCTTTTTGTTTTACGATTTGATTCGTGGAATCATTGATTGATCATGTTTCTAAGAAGGATAGATTTTATTAATCAAAATATTATCAACAACTTATTTGCAATTTTTTTATGAGGCAAAGATCAAGTTTCAAATACCTTAATATTAAATTTATCATTTGTTTTTATGGTTATATAGAGAAAAGGAGAATATTTAATAATATAAAAAATAAAAAGGCCGGGAAAGAAAAATACCAAAAAAACAAACGCAGGAAGAAAAAACAAAAAAAAAATGAACGAGCGCTTGCCTATCTTATTAAAAAAGACGCAAGGAAAAAAAACAAAAAAAGAACATACGGCTCTCACCTTGTCCTTGCCCTGTCTATCCACGCGCAGGTGTATATGCGTGCATATGCTCGTAGCGGCTCAGCATTGTAGCCGCCGGCCTCCTCGGTGCCTCTCAATGTCCAACGCTGCCTCGGAGGGACCTTCTTGCGCCACCCTCCACCCATCCGGGCGTTGGCCTCGCCCTTTCCCGCGCCGAGTCTCCTCTGCTCCTCCGGTGCTTGCATCCAACCCGACCTCCTTGCCTCTCCCCCATGGCAGCGGCGACATTCTTCTCACCCAGCCTCACCCCTTCCGGAGCCAACTCGAGACCTACCACCACCACCTCGTGCGCCTCACTGCAGGAGCACTGTGAGCCACATGGAGCTTGTGCCGCCGGCCTTGGGATTGAGCTTGCACGCCTGAAAGGTCTTAAGTGATGGCTAGAGGGGGGGTGAATAGCCTAAAATAAAAACTACAAAGAAACTTCAACAAGTTAGACTAAGAGATAGCGAAGCGAATTTTGCGCTAGCCTAAAGGGGTTGCGAAGCCACCTATCCAACAAACACTAGCCTAATATGATTCTAAGTCACACAAACCTATCACAAGAACTAAAGCTACCAACTAGTTCTACACAAGCTAGAAACTAGAGCAACTAAACAAGCTTAATAGTTCTACTTGCTAGAAAGAAGAAAGTAATGCAAGAGAGGATGAGAATTGTTATACCGCCTTGGAGAGATGTGATCCAATCAAGATAGATAATCAATGAAGACCAATCAATCAATCAATGGAGAAACAAAGAGACACTCAATTTTTACCGAGGTCCACTAGTTTTGCCAACTAGCTAGTCCTCGTTGTGGCGAGTCACTCACTTAGAGATTCACGTGCTAATTGGCATCACACGCCAAACCCATCACCGGGTGCCGCACAACCAACACAAGATGAGGCTCACACAAGCCACACGCAATCCACTAGAGTTGCCTTTGGCGATCTCCCGCGGGGAAGGCACAAGAACCCCTCACAAATCACTTGGTGGTGGCGAAGAACAATCACCAACTCTTCTCGAACCACCTCCGCTGCTCCAAACCATCTAGGTGATGGCAATCACCAAGAGTAACAAGAATACTGTAAGGTCCTATGCGATGGCTAGAGGGGGGGTGAATAGCCTAATTTAAAATTCTACAAGCAAACTCAACAACAAGTTAGTACTAAAGGAAGCGAAGCGAATGATGCACTAGCCTAAGGGGAAAAGCGAAGCCACCTATCCACAAATGCTAACATAATAGCTCTAGCTCACACAAATCCTACACAAACTACTAAGACAAAGAGCTAAAAACTAGCACAAGCTACAAGCTAAACTACTAGCACAACCTAATATCTCTACTAAGCAAAAGAACAAGTGAGAGCAAAGAGAGATAAGGGTGATTGTTATACCGCCGTGAAGTGTAGAGGATGAACCAATCAAGTGAATACCAATGAGGTCAATCAATCACAAAGAGACGATGGTTGACACTTGATTTTCTCCCGAGGTTCACTAGTTTGCCAACTAGCTACGTCTCCGTTGTGGCAAGACACTCACTTGGAGGTTCACGCGCTAATTGGCATCACATGCCAAACCCGTCACTGGGTGCCGCACAACCAACACAAGATGAGGCTATCGAAACGCCACGAGCAATCCACTAGAGTTACCTTTGCGATCTCTCGCGGGGAAGGCACAAGAACCCCTCACAATCACTTGTGATTGACGAAGCACAATCACCAAGCTTCTCGAATCACCACCACTGCTCCAAACCGTCTAGGTGATGGCAATCACCAAGAGTAACAAGAATACCACAGCGAGAAACAACTCCCAAGTGCCACTAGATGAACTCACTTCATGCAATGCACTTGAATCACTCAAATCTCTCAAATGGCTGATCAATCAACTAGAAGATGAGTGGGAGTGTGTGTCACAAGCTCACAATGTGTATGCAATGTCCAAGTGTGCAAAAGAGTGAGCTTCAGCCGACCAAACACCTTAAATAGCCCCTCACAAGGAACTAGTCGTTATGTCCTTGTCTCAGCCTGAAACACGACCGTCGGACCACTCATCGGAACCATTAGACCATATCACAACGTCCGACGCTCTGGTCCGACGCTTCCACCGAGCGCCACATGTCTCTGAAAAACTCAAACTATCTGTTGGCGCGCGAAACAACCAACCTCTGGACTAATTGCAATGGTCCGGAGCCCCTGTGGTCCGACGCCTTTCCCTCTGGTCCAACGGAGTACAATAAGTTCCTAGGCTTCGGACTCTTGTCCGGAGCTCACCTCTAGACTAAAACGCATGATCAGATGCCTCTGCCTTCTCCGCTGACAGCCGAGTCAACACCACTGGACCAAAGAAGAATGGTCTAGAGCCTCTTTGGTCACCTGGTCTGGAGCTTCTAGTGAAGCGGCCAGGGCTAGGGTTAGCCTCCGGACTACCATGTATGGTCCGGAGCTCCCTAGGCAACTGGTCCGGAGCCTATATCACAGTGAGAAAACACTTCTCTTTTCTCCCCTTGTTCACATGTGCCACCACCAAGTGTTCCACTACTTGTGTTCGTGTGTTAGCATATTTAATCAAGTTTTACAAGGGTTGCTCATTAGGTCTAAATGCAATGAATGTTATGATCCACCTAATGGCACTTGACAATTGCAACCACATACCATATTCCCCTCTTTATAGTATGGTTACTTATCCTAAATGTGATCATACCCACTAGGTGTCTTGATCACCAAAAGAAAAGCCCTAGCATATACCTTTGCCTTGCTTAGCTTAGGGTCTTTCCATTTTCACCTTCTTCTCCAAGTGTGAGCTTTAGGATTCACCTTCCTAGCCTCCTTGACTTACTTCACCACTTGTCATCATCTTCCATTAGTGTACTTAACCTACTCAACACTTAGAGCTAGGTTAGTACTTAGGTTTCATCAATTAACCAAAACACTAGAGATCTCTCAAATACCGCAGCGAGAAACAATTCTCAAGTGCCACTAGATGAACTCACTTCATACAAAGCACTAGAATCACACAAATCTCTCAAATGGATGATCAATCAAGTATGAGATGAGTGGGAGTGTATGGCAATAGCTCACAATGTGTATGCAATGTCCAAGTGTGTAAGAGAATGAGCTAGACCCGGCCAAACACCTTAAATAGCCCCTCACAAGGAACTAGTCATTATGCCTTTTTCTCAGCCTGAACATAGGTCGTCGGACCATTCTGCATGGTTTTCGGACCATTGTCACACCCGGTTTTTCGAAGAATACCGAATGTTAACCATATGTGTGCCCAGGATGTCCACATGCCACATATAGTAATAAAATGGAGATTATCAAAGACAATGTTTTATTATATATCGAAACATAATTACAAAAGGACTTACATCTATATCAAAGCATCGCGGAAACTATTCTTAGACTTCTGTCTTTGGGCCTCCATACTCCACAGGGACGGTTGCCTGGGGGAGCACTTGCCTAGTACTCTTGAAACTCCACAAGAAAGTCTTCACATGTAACTCCATCTGGTACCCATCCGGGAGTTTTATATAAAGGTGGTGACAATAAGCGTCAGCTCACCATGCTCAGCAAGTATAACTATGGGGATGCAAGCTCAAAAGGCTGACACGGGCTTTAAGCGATAAGCAATTTTAGTTGGTCAAGTTTTATTAAGTACATAACATATAAAAACATAAGTTTAACCCTTTCCCATGATTAGGCATAAGCATCAAAATTCCAGGTTAACATCATAATTCCATCTCATCATCATCTCCATTTTATTGTAAAAACAGGTAATATAATTGGAAAGATCCAGACCGCTCGTATCTGTGAGCACGGCTATCATGCTAAATTTTAGAACTCTGCAGAGTTTGTACAACTTTACCCTTGAGTCGTGTTACCCCTTTGCCTGAGATTGCAAGCCTCTTAGATCACTACCAAGGTAAGCTGGCAGGGTTCACTACGAAGTCTTACACTAGTCACTCTAACAAGTTAGTAGCCACGCGAATGGGGCCCCCCTTCGAGACGGCTCTCTAAAAAGACCGCAGCCTCCAAGGCACATAAAGACAGGCAAGAGAACCATTCTTAACCCAAAGCGCCCCTCTGTGTTACGATTTGGTAACTACTAACAAGCTAGAGCAAACTAGCTTTACGACTAAGATCAGAGCCATGTAATCCTATAGGTTGTACGGACTTCCTGGGTTGTCTGTCCCAAGTACAAACCTTATAGAGAGGTACTGGAGCATATGGAAATAAATGCATCTCCAGCCCCTTCCTTGTCAATTTTAATAAAAACATTATCATTTCGATCATGAGACCATCCTTCAATTATCCAAGTTCATATAGTGAAGTTGAGCGTAGCATAGCTATACAATAACTTATTATGCATAAAACCCCCATAGGTAACAAGGATGTGTGGTACGAGTATTTCTAGGTATATCACTAGGGTTTGAGTAAAATAGACACATGCATATGTAATGTAAGTGAATTGAGTTGCTAGGTAACAAGGAAACCATAGGCTATACTTGCCTCCAAAAGCTTTCCAAACTCTTGAACTTTTCCTTTTGCCGGATCATCCTTGCATAGCTCCACTTCTAACGGCGGCAAACAACTTGAACAAGCATCACATTTGAACCTAAGAACAATACACCAAGCATTAAAACAACATACATAAAGGTTTTGAAAAGGTAGGGCTTCTACTACTAACGTATGAGCGCAAAAACACTAACCAAAATGGGAGCCACGATCAAAAGATGTGAGAATTGGAAGATACACATGGAAATGATTGGATTCAAAAGAGCAAGGTGGAGTCTGGACTAGCATAATCATATCCATCAGAACAAAAAGGACTGGATATGTGAATATGTACTTGAGAACATAACATGATCAATCAATTCACTAAGGCGGATGATAGATCGAAGGGAAACACGATTATGGTGATTTGTGAATCGGTTGAGCGTATCCGGTGACGGATAGCGGTGGTATGATGATCGGTTGTATGGCATAAAAGAGACAAAAGGTTATCCATTATGTGGGTTTGATAGGTACTATATGGATCATGTAGTGACAAAAGGATATGATGTTGCAACCATCGGATAGCTAGGGAACAAGATTGCAAGATTTCATTGCGCGGTTGATCGGCATGTCATGAGCAGCGACATGGTGATGTTTAGAACTTCAATGTTGTGGTTCATATGTACAAGCCAACTTTCAGAGATGTGTGTATGTATATCTTACACATTGTGGTTGAATGGCTTGACCACCGAAGTGGCGAATCAACGGGAACGCGCATGCCAACCGGCATCAGCGCGGCTGCAGGACAGCAGGACAGTAAGCACAAGATATGAATATATGTATTTCATACTTGACACTATGGACATTAAACTTTGCAGAGGCATGTGCAAGTATATAAAGGATATTGTAGCCAAAGGGTGCATCCATGGGATCAATGGATCAATGGGAACGCGATTGACAAAAACAGGGTGGTCTGCTGTTGGACAGCAGGGGTAACAGAGACATCAAACACTATATCTCAATCATATGGGATTTCATAGCCAAACCAATTGGTGGGATCATGTGCATGGATGTTAGGAACCCGTACAAAAAAGGGCTTCACAATTTGGACAGTGGATTGGTGGGGAACACCAAAACAACTCAGAGAGTTGTAATCTGCTGAATCAGCAGGAACAGCGACACGGAAAAGATCATATCTCGAATTTCACTAGTCCTATGACCAAACGAATTTACAGGAGCGTGTTCAAGGATGTAGAAAACAACTCCACCAAAGGGTTTCATCACTGGAGTCACGAATCAGTGGGGAACGCCAAATCCCTCAACAACAGCGAATCAGCCCACGTTGACAGCAACACCTACAACGGGTAAACATCGTCGGGGATCAACCATACGCCATCAAAAGTACTTGAATTGCATAGGGGATCATGAAAACAGTATGGGGGAGATGATGGAGTATTCTTAACCATGGAGAAGGAGTGGAGGATCAAGGGGATGCGCTGCCACGGCCGGGGACGACGATTCGGTGCGGTGGAGCGCCGTTCTTGCGGTCCGAATGATCGGGGCAGCCATGGGGGAGGAGGAGGAGGTGCTGGGGTGTATCCCTTCTGTTCTTGGCGTGGGAGAGGAAGGGGGAGGCGTGGGAAACTGAAGGGAGGCGTGAGGGGGTTGGGAGATAAAGGGGTAAGGTTGGGAGGTGAAGGGGTGGGAGACAAAGGGTCATAACTTGATATTATCCTTGCCTTTTTGTTATTTCTTTTATTCAAAAAGGAGATTGGCCAGGAGGTTGACGTGGGATATGGGATAGGAAGAGTTATAGGGATTGTTTGGCTTGGTCTTGGACCACAAGAGATAGGAGGATGGTTGGGCTTTGACCAAAGGCGAGAATTAAAGCAGGATTTGGACTGGGTTTGGCACGAAGCGATGTTGGAAGGTGGAAAGATTTGGACTTGAACCATTAGCATAAGAGAGAGATGGGGAATGCTACATTAAAGGTATAATGATTTGCATGTGCCAAGATAAGAGAAAATGGAAGACGAGAGGTTGGGCTTGGCCCGATAAATTCTCAGAGACAGGATTAGGGTTTTCCGGAAAACTTAGTTCAAAAGGGTGGGATCAAGGTCATATAGATTTCAAAGATGGTTCAAAAACAAGTTGAATTTGATTAAGAGGAGGAAAGGGTGGAGGTTAAAGATCATCCCATGTGAATGTTGCCCAAGGAAAACAAAGCACAAAAAGTTAGAATTAAGATTTAAATTGATACAAGACATATGATTGATTTGACTTGAACAAAGTGATGGTGGCATTGAGAGAGAGAGAGGTACAATGATTGGTCATATAGCATAGACTTGAGATTTGTATAAGTATTAACCAAAAAGAATTAGGAGATCAAATATAAGGAGGATAAAGAAAATATAAAAAAGAGAGCAAAACAAGATATGACTAGAGAGAGTTTTTAACAAGATGAAAGATAGAAGATCCATCAAGGTTTTTGGAACAAGGATCAAGGTATATGGTTTCCAAGGACTTCACCAAGGATTTGGAGGTCATGAAAACTTGGTCAAAGATCAAGAGAGGTTTAGTTTTGGTTCAAACCCTAGGCGCATTTGAAAAATTTTAAATTCATTTTTCATACATAAACACTATGCAAAGACGTGAAATGCATCAAACCATTGAATTAGATTCTTAAAATATTTTGGAAACTCACATTTTCCACTATATAAATTGTCAACAACTAAATAAATGTTGGGAAATTTTAGGAAATATTGAAATCAATGATTATCTTTTATGTTTTCTAAGACACATCCCAAAAATGGAATTTTTTGGGTGTGACAACCATACACTCTGGTCCGACGCCTTGGTCTGATGCATCCATAGATCTCCACGTGTCTCTGCAATTATGATTTCGACCGTTGGCGCGCAAACTTACCATGCGTCGGGCACCTTCCTTTGGTCCGACGACCTCTAGTCCGACGCCTTTCCTTTGAGTCCAACGCACAACAGAGAGGTCCAAAGTGTCGGACTTTGCGTCGGATCTCATCCGGAGCTTACCTCCGGACCAAACCTCAAGGTCCGACGCCTTGCTTGATCCTGCTGACTGCCAAGGCCAACACACCGGACCAATAGGGATTGGTTCGACGCCCCTTCTTCAGCCTGGTCCGGAGCTTCCAGTGAAGCGGCCAGTGCTAGTGTTGGCCATCGGACCACTTCCATTGGTCCGGAGCTCACCCAAGAAACTGGTCTGGAGCCCTTAAACAGGTTAGAATCCACTTCTAACTTCTCCCCTTGTTCTCATGTGCTAACACCAAGTGTTCCACTACTTGTACTAGTGTGTTAGCATATTTTAGCAAATTTTTCAAGGGTTGCTCATTAGGTTATAATGCACATGCATGATTTGATTAACCTAATGACACTTGACAATTGCAACCATATACCACATTCCCTTCTTAATAGTACGGTTGCTTATCCTAAATGTGATCTCACCCACTAGGTGCCTTGATCACTAAAATAGAAAAGCCCTAGAATATACCTTTGCCTTGAATTGCTTAGGGTCTCTCCCTTTGTCCAAGTGTGAGATCTTCTAGCTTGATCTTCCATGATGTTGTGACTCTCCTCTCCTAGCCACCTTTCTTGGTCCACCACTTGCATTGTGTTGTTATTTCTTATGACTATTGGATAAATCTGCAAGCACACAGATTATACCGTTGTAGCACTTCACCTAGGAGTATTCCAAGGTATCGTAATTTATATTTTCCCAAGGGAAAGGTGGGCTAGAAATGATAATTAGAGAGAGATCCTAGAGAGCACCTCAACTTAGTACCAACTAGTATAGGGGGGTAAACAATGTATGTGATAGGAAGGGTTGATGAGTGAATAAGCCAAGGTAAATGATACTTAGAATGGACTAGATAATATAGCTAGGTGGGAGGACAACGAGAGAGTAAAGGGATTCCTATGCAATTCACTCTACTTCAATATACTTAGCCAATTAACTAGTCTAAACATTATAGTTTGTCTCCTCAATACAAGTATGCTAGGCGAGGGGATAGATCAGTAGGAGCACAAAACTCCTACCGGACCGCACCCTCTTCTTACGGGGGTCTTACCTTTTAAGAACTTGCCTAAGAACACGTGGTGGAATACAAAGACTAGACAAGGCTGTCACTCTCTTGCTAGCTACCACAACTATCCATGCAACAAGCGGTAACCAAGGATAAGGTGATGTATAAGCACCACGCTTACACACAACTTATTACTTTGACTATGATCTATAATCAAAGCACCCTATGACAGGCAATGATCGCATACGGGAAAGGCCACAAGGATCACATACTATTGTTGTAAAGGCTATTAAAGAGCAAAAGCATATAGCAAGACTATATCTAGTATAGAAATGTTCAAAGTAAATACTAAGTAAAGTAGAGAGAAAAGTAATATATTGATAAAGATAAAGTCTTACAAAGAAGGAAAGATACAAGAGCTATACCACACTTTCCAGAAGACGACTCCAGAAATCCCGAGCGCAGCTCGACTCAACTCTAACTCCCACTCTAGACTAACTACTAGAACAATCTAAGGAATAGAGCTTGTAGGCTTCTTCACCATGTGTAGAGAGGGGGGTATGAGCCTCTATTTATAGTGGGAGGTGGAGTAGGGGCTACTCCATCACCACGTCAGCGATCTAGGAGGCTTCAAATCTCCACCCTTGGATCCAACCGCCTTAGAACCTACTTGGGATGGATGGTGTTGATTTCCAACATGTGTTAGTGAGTATGGCGGTTGGCAGGTGCTGAACCAACCTAGGGGGTGCTCGGCCGACCCCCCCTATGGCCTGTGGGCCACCCTCTAGTCTTCTAGATGCAGCCCCACTGGTCAGGGACCAAGTGGGGGGCTTGTGGGCCCAGGTAGAGGTCGGCCGACCCTCCCTTGGGGTTTCTGGCCCACCTTAGTCGTCTAGGTGCTGGTCCCACTTTTCATTGGTGTTGGATGTTGGTCCTGAGGTAGTTGTCACGTTTATCTCCTTAGTGTGGGCTCATGGATCCATGTGCTTTGCATGTGAGCCGTTGGGAGAAAACACAGAGTGATCCAAGGGTTGGAATTCACTCTAAGGTGCTTCTCCTGGATCACGGACGAGGGGGGAGAGCTGGTGGGCCCATAGGGTGGTCGGTCGACCCCCTATGTGGGTCCCACTGGCTCTCCTTTGCTCCATTTCTTCAATCCTGCAATCAAACACTCCATGGACATGTGGAACTTGTTATTTGATAAAGTATGTTCATGATGTGTTTGTTTATCCTTGATCCTGAGGTTGTTGACATCCTTTTAGTTATGTAAATATGCATCATTGTTGGTGCCAACAAGATCCCCCAAGCTTAACCTTTGCTCGTCCCGAGCAAATAATCAAACTTAGCTTGATGGATCAGGAGTTGCCTTATGCTTCATATTTCAAGAGTACTAAATTTACAACAATCATACTTCTCTTTTGAATGGAAAAATTAGCAATAAAGATTCATCCATATTACCTTAGTCCTCCATGGGGCTTATGGCTTTATCCTTTGTCTTGAGAGGTTGAGAGATAGAACAACTTGAGTTGAGCACTAGTTTTCTTATTCTTTCACAAGTTTCATATCAAAGATTTTGCAAAGTTTTGTAAAAGAAAGACTTAGTGTTCCTCAAATGGTACTCTCAAGTCGCTCATAAGGTGTATGATTCCTCACTAAGGCATATATCAAAGTTTGCCTTCTTTCATCCTATCTCTAAAGCTTATGTGGAGCTATAGGTAGGGATCAAAAGATGTAGCAAACTTACCTTGTATATATTGTAAAGTCAAATTCCAGATCCAAGGAGAGAAATGTCATACTCTTAGATCAAGATGTGCAAGTGTGTGAAAACATGGCAAATGATCAATACTCCTATATTTGGATGATCTCTCTTTCCTAACTTATTATTTTGAGAAATAGCTATCTTTTTTTCATGAGCTTTGATGTGCTCATTATTTTTCTAAAACTTGGGACTTTGATGTGCCCTTATATTTTTCATAATTTTGCATAGTCTATGTCTCATTTACTAGCAACATACTAGAGAGAGATTTTTCTACTAGAGCATGGAGTATGAACTATGTGGAAAATGTAAGGCATGTTTTTGCGTACTTCCGGTGTAGAAGCAGCATGTATATGTGGCATGTACATAATCTTGATATTGGGAGCATGATAAGTCTCTCAACAAGGGTCACAAAACTTGACAAAACTCAACACAAAGCAAGCATCTTATGTAGAAAGCTTATATCATGAAAGAGCATATATGACTTTGGTAGGAATTTTCACCATTGAGGAACAAAAAGTGTTTTTGTCATTTTAATAAATAAAACTCTGATAGTCATTCTTTCTTAGAACAATATTATAGCAGCTCTTATCTTGTCATATCATGTCTCACAACAACTTAGACTTAGTTACAGCATTTGCAACCCACAAAAGTTTGAGGTTCATGATGGTTTCTTTTAAGCCAAGTAATCCAAACTTAGAGAAATATCAAGTTGTAAACTAAGTACTAGAGAAACATTTAGCAGAGCAACTATTCATCATTTCCATAGGAGATATTAATTTTCATGGAACATGTGAGAGTAGAGAGAAGTCTTTTTATTCTTTTTATCATATGCAGATTTTTTTTCTTAGATGCAAACAAAAGATAAGCAGGAAAATGCATGAAGATAAATGCTAGAATTAAAAACTTACCTTAGTGGGGGAGGAAACCTCCCCCAAGCTTATCCTTTGCTCAATATGGTGGTGGCGGATATGGATGTAGTTGTCACCATGAGTCCCACTACCAGTGTTGTTCTTCTTGCAATGCTTAAATTTGTTCGGCAGTTTGCTGGACAATGCGTGTTGTCTCACCATGCTCAACACGCAGCTCACCAAAAGCATTGGTAATTTGATCGAATTGTTGACGCCGTTCACGATGCTCCCTATCTCATGTAGACGAGAAGGATGCTCGTGGTCCTTGTGGACGTGGTGGTCGAGGAGGCATGCCACTAGAAGTGTGCATGGGATCGGAAGATGCATCGTCTTCCTCCTCGCCAACAGCTCCTTGGGAAGGACCCCCTTGCTCAAGATGAACAAAGTATAGCCCCCCTTGAGCTCTCCTGTCTGCACCTGCAAAACCTCTTTGCCCAATTCCTTGATCTAAATCTAGGGTTAGCTTATGGGTCCTATACAACTGACGTTGCCTATTTGGAAGAGGCACCTCAATTGTATGGCCACTATAAATCATTTTAAGTTCACCATTGGAATCCCTTTTTAACATTTGAGCAGTTGTAAGATATTCTTCCGAAATTACTGCTATGGGGGCAGAGATATAAACAAAGTGGTAAGCGCCATTTAGTAGGTTCATGGATTCGGCAAGACGAGTAATTAAAGATGTGAATTGAATAGGTTCATTACTCTCAATTGAACTTTGCCAAAATTCTACCAAGCATTTTACAGGAGAGATTTGAATTTTATTGGCCATGGCATAAAGCAATTTTAATTTCGTGGTACTTAACATGCTAGCATTACTTCTAAGAAACAAAGTCATATTTATCCAAAGATGCATGAAATGAAGGGTTGGATTATGAATTTCCTCAGGTTTGGGATTTGAGCAATCATTTTGAGTAGAGATAGACAACCAAAATTTTCTTTTGTTAAATCTATGCATGGTAAGGTCTAAATCGAGCAAGCATGAATCATCAAAGCCAAGAGCAACATTTAGATGACTCCAAGTTAAACTAAAGCTTTGATTAAACATGTGAAAAGATATTCCATCATTAGAGCTTTGTAGAGAACACAAGAATTCTATGGTGAACAACTCAATTCCAAGTTCATGTACTTGCCAAAAGCTAGACCAACCAATAGTAGAAAAGATCGTGTTGAATTCAGTGGTCATACATGCGTTGGAGAGAAGAATTGGATTCAATATCCTTGTATGCTCGAAAGATTGATCCCGAAGAGAGATATCTTTGGTACTCTAGTTGGTCAAACCAGAGACCACTTTGTTGATCATAGGTCCTCATCGGGGGCACCATGATGCCCCGATGTGAGGTACCTCCATCGGCGATTCTTCCTCCTCCTGAGGTTATTCTTCGGTTTGGATGTTCTCCCAAGTAAATCGGGTAGAACCCCCCCCCCCCTTCTTCTTTCTTGGGAAGTATCCTCAGATTGGCGGGAGCGTCGAGATGAGCTCCCACTGAGGGCTTGTTTTGCTATCTTGAACATGGATCTCAAAGGGTTCTTCATCTTTAGAGAGGAAGAGAAACACAAGGGCACAACTAGGACAAGGTTGTGTGCAAAGAGGGTTTCCTAGTTTGCCTTGTGGGGATAGGCTTGAGCTAAGAGAAGCTTTATGAAGACAAGATATCTTCTTGTGGAGTAGCACTACTTCTCTTAAGAGCTAAGAACTTCACTAGAGACTAGAGAGAAAAGAGCAAGGCAAGGAATGGTTTGAGCTCGAACTGGATTCTGGTTGAGGTGTGAGGAATTGAGCTCTCCTTGCATGGGCTTTTATAGAGGGAGGAAATGGCACCAAGGGGGCACCATGGAGTGGTCGACCGACCCCCCTTGGGCATGCCCTTGGGTGTCATCACTACTAGGGATGTGTTCATCAATGACGCTACGCTTTTGTCATTGAATACTCCTAAATCGTCATATTATTTATTTTGTGATGAATTTGTGACAAAATTATATTCGTCATGGAATGTGCGTCATATTATGTGCACCGTGACGAAACGACCATTTTCGTCATAGATGTGCATTCATTCTATGACGAAAAAGTTGTCGTCATAGAAGTGCTTCCATTCTGTGACGATGTCATTTTGTCATTGATATAAGCCCTTTTTCGTCATTATTGGCCGTTTGTCAGGAAGCCAGACGCCGTCTGCCATGTTGGCTGCTGACATGTCATGTCCACGTGGCACGTGATGTGGCATGACACATGGCACGTGACGTGTCCTGCAGCGTGTTAGCTGACCTGGCCAGCCTCGTGGCTGCTGGCGTGGCCGGTGACGTGGGCGCCCCTATGCTGTTTAATTTGGCCATGTGTCCTTGAGCTTTTCGTCACAGATATGTTAAAATTTCATTACATAATTGTTAAAGAAATTCATCACAGGTGCAGCTAGCTGATTTCATTAGAAATTTCAAATATTATTAAAATTACCAGAAGCTAGCATACCATAACAGATCCAGTATAGCACTGACCATACAACTGAATGAGAAATACTAAACTCTGTTTGACATACTCAACCTAACATTCCAACTACTATTTACATCTCAGTTCACATTAACATGACATGCTAACAATATAAAGTTGTCAACCAGCACCAACATAAGTTTTGCATTCACAAAATATCCTGCAGACCAGCAGCACAACAGCTAACAGCAGGTAACAACAGCAACAATCATGTCGATGAACCACCATTGAGGGACAAGATACGCTTGAGCAGTGCATTGTTCTCCTCTAATGCCTTGTTGTTGATCTCTGTCTGCTTCTTGTATTCCTCTAACTCCTGCTGTGTCCTCGCATGCTTCTCCTCAGCTTCTTCACTTCTCTTCTTGAGTTTGTCAAGTTTGCCTTGTATAGCAGCCATAGCTTCAGCTGCTAGTTCTTCGCGAAGCTCACTTTCATTAGTTGATGAAGATTTGGAGGGTGCCACTGGTTTGATGCCAACACTCTTGAGGAATATGTTGGAGCTGTTCTGGGAGAGCACCTGGGACACAACCTGCACACTAGATACTACTAGCTCACCATCAGTAGCAGGTTGTGCCCTTAGAGCTTCCATATTTGACTAAAACAGGAAAGACCCACAAATAGTTGTTACTTATTGCAATAATATGAGGAGGAAAATATGAGACTCTATTATTGAAAATAAAAACCTATCCTGCACTACATTGACAGAAACTAATGCAAAAAATGTATAGAATCCATGAGACATTTATTTGTTGTTAGCAAACTGAATTGAAATAGAAGTCATAAGCAATTTGGTGAAGGAGAAATATATGTAAATGAATAAAAATCCAGCCCAACAGCTATATATGTATCACTAACAACCTTAATTTTGTAAAATCTGACAACAATGTGCTGATACGAACTGCCACAAGTTCAGAAAATGGAGTGTACATAGAGAACATACAGAGAAAATGTGCTAATAGAACAACATCAGAACAAATCTTGCTTTGCATACAAGGAGAGGAGTTATAAATAGAAAGGAAGCCAGGAGAGGACCTATTGTATTTATAGAGGTAGACAGTGACTTTGTAGTAAGCTATAAACAAGCAAAAAGTTTCAACAAATAGAGGCCTAGCATCCTTGGGAAATGCCTCCATGCTTTTCATATGGTTTGGCATCTTGTCATTTCCTGGCCGGCTGGCATACTGTATCATTTACAAATAAATGGTACAGTGACAAGGTGTACAACAAGAGGATGTTTCTCTACCCCAAGTCCCAAATGATGGGGTTCAACATTGTTCCTACAGATTGATGGTTCTTCCTTGTTTTTTATACTGATCTACGGATCTGTATTTAACAAAGCAAGGCACCTCATTTTGGCAACCTGACAGCATGATGCAAGGTTCTACTGCTGCATTAACCAACATAAGCCACCCTAGAAACAGTACTATTTTCTTTTTCTCCTAAACACTATGTTTTGGAAAACCAGTAGTTTAGGCCATTGTTGCACAGTTGACAAGACAATCTGCCCACAACAAAAGCAACACATGTGCATCATGCATCAGCGGCGCACATGGACTCCCACAACAAAGCATTCAGCATACAGTAAACCAAACAACTAGCCAAAACAACATGGCATAGATTTGACTGAAACAACATTAGGAGACAACATTTATTGTTTTGCCAAGTGTGTCTAGGTACATATTATCCAATTAATGAACAAAATGGCATAGTTGAATAGATTTGTGGACTTACAACAGCTTCTCTCGTTGGTTCAGCCAGTCCATTTTTGGAGCTTGTATGGCAGGTCTTGAAGGCCTCCACCGCATCAAGTTCATCAATTTGTTCTGTGCTGGGTTCTGCATTGTTTCTCTTGTGCTTCTGTTTGTAGACAATCAATTCCAGCATAGTTTTGTGAGATGAAATGCAATAGAAATTGTTCACTACAATTATGTACAAAGTTTTCTTTACTCACATATGCATGTAAATGTGCCACATAGCTGCAAGAACCTGTAGCCTGATGATACTTGACTTTCTGGCAATTCTGCTTGTTCTTTTCACTTGATTCCTACAAGAGAATGAACATGTCACACTTGATTCACTTGATTTCAATAGAAACTGAATAAGAAATTAAAAGTGAGAAGATAACCATACCATATTCTTTGGATCACTCCACTTTGCCACTAGTGCCCTCCACTGTTCATCGGTCATGCATGCAACTGGAGAAGTTGTTCTTATCTAATCTGCAGGTACACCAATGAAGTACTTCTTCTTTAGTCGATAACGCATCTGTCGCACCCCAGAGCATAGCATATCGGTGCAAGCTTCCTCAGTTGCCTTGTCTTTTGCGTTGATGGCCAACCGCCCCTAGTCATCAGGCAATTGCATAATTAGTTTGTCAATTGATTATAAGAAAACATGAAAATGAACCATATAAACAGTAAAGCACTTACAGACAGCTTTCCCACAAAGTTCTTGTAATGATGATCATCTTTCTTGTATTCCTTCCAATGAGTTAGGACAGGGATCTTATCCCTAATGATCACACCTAATTCAGATGCAAATTTGGCTGCCTGAACAGGTTCATGAGGCCTTCTTTTTCCTTCTCCAACAACTATGAGCATTCTCCCTCCCATAGCTTTGGTCATCTTGCCCAGGGTTGTTCCCTTGGTGGGTGGCCTGGGCCGCCTTGGGGCTCGCTCTGCCGGACCTACACAACAGATTTTGAATAAAAATGATTTAGTTTCAAGTAAGTCTGCAAAAGAGATGACATATTTGAATGACAATGAAACTTTTACTTGCCTTCAGTGTCATCCTGTCCAGGTACATTGTTTTCATCTCCACCTCTACTCTCATGAGCAGGAGCTCCACTGTCTTCCTCTACAAATGTACTATCCTAGACACTTGCTGCAATGCCTTCCTCTGCAGGAATTTCATCATGATCATTGGTATGATCCTCTACATTCTACCCATCTCTTGCTGAAACTTGTATCCTTTTGGGTGTTCTTGTTTGGGATAGAGGAGGTGCATCCTCCGATCCTTCAGTTGCCCTCACTCTCTTACCACCCCTAAATCCTGGCGGCATGGTGTGACCTGTCTTCTTCCTCTTTGAAGCTTGTTTTCTAGGTGCAAACCCTGGAGGGTACTGTTGAAAAAGAATCAAGTAAGTCTCATACAATTGAGAAATGTATTCATAGCATGCAAGTTAGTTTCATATCTGAAGCTTGAAATGTTGATATGACTGTACAAGATTGGTACAAGCAGAACATGGAAGATTCATATTATGCAGATATCAGAACAACTAGGCATTATCTGTTTGTATCAAAAAGATTTTGCTCATGCCATGTCACCTACACAATAGCTCATGGAAAACAGGTATAATAATTATAGGGAATACTAACTTAAGTAGTTACCTCATTGACTAACAAGTAACAAGAGTGAGGACTAATTGAATGTTGGCTATTTAATGAATTGAAAGTAGTATAGTCAGAGAGTGAAAGTACAGATTAAAAACATTAAAATGCAAGGCCCCCATTCACTACTAGAAGATAGAAGAAGCACCTGGATTGATAGGGGTTGTGGCTGCTCATCAGATTCAGTGTCATCATCATCACTATCAAGGAGATACTCCAATGAATCCGAATCTTCACTACTTGATTTCTTTTTTGCTGATTTTTCCCCTTTTTGATGAAGATTCAGGTAAAGAGTTTTTAAAATCTTTGGCTACATATTTCAGTCCCATTTCTTCCATCTTCTTTTCTACCGCCGCCACTTGTGCATCCCACCTTCTCTCATAATCAGTTTTCTGAGGTTCTTACAAGAAGAAGCAAATTGTGTGTATTAGAGAATAAGGAGTGAAATAAGAGTGAATACTAGATGCTAGAAAGATAAGAGGTAGGAAGTAGTAGTGGCTGCTGAAGAGATTAGGGATAAGAGGTGATTGAAAGGTCCAACAGACCACACAAATTTGTATATGAAGCCAAGAGAGACAAGTACTTCATAGAGATTGTAGTTGTGTACATTACTTTGAACTAGTACTACTAGTAGTAGAGATGAGTAGAAGAGTAGAGAGGAGAAGAGAGAGGAGAGGAGCAGCAGAAGTAGAGTAGGGAGAAGAGAGAAGAGAGGAGAAAATAGTAGTTCTGTACATTACTTTGAACTACTACTACTAGTAGTAGAGATGAGAAGAGAGAGTAGAGTAGTAGAAGAGTAGAGAGGAGAGTAGTAGAAGAGTAGAGAGGGAAGAGTTGGCTGGCATAGAGAGTAGCAGCAGAAGTAGAGTAGGGAGGAGAAGAGAGAAGAGAGGAGAAAATAGTAGTTAAAGTAGTACTAGTAGTAGAAACAGCCACTACACAGCAGTAGTGTGGTAGTAGTACTTGTTAAGTAGTAACAGCAGTAGAGTATGGTCACCTTCTGCTTGAAAAGAAAAATATTGCTTCTTACCCAAATAATGTAGGAGTGGTACAGCAACAGGAGTAGTAGAGTAGAGAGGAAAGGGGATAGTTGACAGTGTGTCATTTGTCACTTAAACACAAACTGGACTAACAAAAGAGCATATACCAGCAGTAGTAGCTAGGAGAACAAACTAGAATGCATGTTATGAAGTTGTCGTGCTTAGGAAATAAACAGGTGAAGCATTCAGAGTGTTTTTTCATGGTTAAGTGTTAACTTGTTACAAGTTTTTGTTTGGAAAAGTAAATTCTGGTCCAAGGGTATAAAACTAATCTGGAAAAGGCACACTGATACTGAAAGAGTATAGTTCACAAATGGAACTAGGGAATCGGGGTTATTAAAACCTACTGGACTCTGCTGCGACGAGAGAAATCGGAGCATTGGTGGCGTCTCCGCGCGGCGACACGCGTCTTCATAACTTTTGCAAAAAGACCCTTTGGATTTTAGATAATCAACCCGCCGTCCAGCAGGTCGTCTGCAAACAGTGATCGCGTTTAGATATTTTATATATGGAACCTTTGTACAAACTTTATTTCAACCGAAAGAAGAGAAAATTCGATAGCCTCACCATTTTCCAAACCACCCCCTGAAAAGCGTTGCGGAGAGCCCCCGCAACCCTCCGAGTCTCCGACCCGTCGCTCCTGTTTCTCGGTCTCTCTCCCTATCCCTACCGCCGCCGACGCCTTCTCCGCGTGCCGCCTCCATGCCCCCTCCTCTCCGCGCGCCGCCTCCATGCCTCTCCCCACCTTGCCCTCTCCTCCCCGCGTCGCCTCCATGCCGGCAAGAGCAGACCTGCTTTGCGGGACAACTCGACGAGGGGCCCGAAGACCCTGCGCAATATCCAGATCTGGGCGACTGGGGATAGTGGATTCTCCTGGATTCTCCTTGCTTCTAGATTTATTTCTCTTGTCTCATGTGTACGTTGGGGATAGTGGGATCTGTGGCAGCTAGATTTTACCTTGCTGCTGAGTTGTGGATGCTAATGTTCTTGTTACTTTGACAGGTATCTTTGCAGCATACATTGGTGAGCAAAGAAGTAGCGCGGCTGCAGCTGGAGCGATTGCCTGACAGTGGCGACCGAGAAAAGGTATGACCTATATCTCCCTCTATCCTTCTCCTTTGGTCGTTATTACCATTATTATTTCTACCTCTTCTCTTGGATCCATCCACTTATGTGTGAGCTTGCTCTCCCTCTTAGGTCTGAGCCACGAGCTCCTTGTTGGACTACATAGCAAGGGGACCTTGGGAGCTGTAGATCAGTTATTGTAGTGGATTAGGAGTTTAGGACTGGGCTACCTCCTCCACCAAGTCAATGCCGATGTGAGCTCTCTGTTAGTTATTAGCTTCATGACATCCATCTCCAGTTCCAACAGATCTGTTGAACATGCAACAATTAAGCACGAAAGCCATGATGAATTAGCATTGCGAGCAAGCCTACAGGTCTCCTCCAGTCCCTCAAATCCATGTGACTAATAAAAGTATTAGTGTTTGTATTAATTGATTGTTGACTTTATTTGCTTCTAAAATTTTTGTTTTCAACGATATGGAATCAAATAGAAAATCCAACGCCGCTGCCTTTCTCAGTGCTCTTATGTGCTGAAATGATTTTTATCCAGCAATAATCTCTAATGCTAAGGCGAGGGGATCAGTTCTGTGATTAAACTATAATTCAGCATTCAGTAGTGAAGAGAAAACGTGGCAACAAATTTGAAACTGATTGAGTACCAAACCTTTTTAAATTGGGACAGTTAAGATGGTTACTGATAATCTCTACAATCTGATGCAAGTTTTTGGTCTCCGATATCTTAATTATTGACCTGTATAAATAAGATCATGCTTATGGAAGGAATTGGAATTTTCTATGTCTATTTATTTGTTTTCTTTCTTTCTTGGATTATATGGTAGTCATCTGGTGTTTAGCTTTCCAAATATAACCATTTTTGTTGACTTTTATCACTTCACTTCAGTGATATCTTATTTTGTTTGTGAGGATATTTTCTAAGACCTGCCTCTTACAGGTATTAGCACTATGTGACTATTTTTGCTTTAACATTAATGGAGTGAGATCAGTGCAAAGCTATGGAGCTCTATCACTTCTTTGTATGTCAGCAAAGTCATCTCCCAGCATTCTGCAAAGAAGTCCTTAGATTTTGTATTCAGTATTTTTGGAACTGAGGATGTGTCAAATGGAGATGAAGCTCACAATGATGACTTTCTGTCAGCACTATCACCTTCAAAGATGTGGAGAATCCTTTTTGTTACTAGCCATATAACAATAAATCATTTGGCACACACTAAGACTTCCTTTGGTAAAATTCAGAAACACAAACAGAAGAATGAAAAATCTCAACCCACCACTGAGGATCTTTCATCCGATTGTCTAAAATATCAGAGGTAATTGTTGGTTGACTGCTAAATCTCTGTCCTTTCTTAATTTTATTTTGTGTAATCACTAATTATTTTCTACGTTAAACTATGATTCATTTCTGAACTTTATTTTGTGTAATCACTAATTATTTTTGTTACCTTAAACTATGATTTATCCCTCACCTGGTGTTGAATCTGAGGGTAGGTTAATAGCTAGAGGTTGTGAACTAATAAATACTCTTAGTTGCGACTACTTGCTGGTTGTTTCTGTATGAGCGACTTTTGCATAGTGTTTGACATATGGCGTAAATTTTTTTTGCCACCCTAATAATCGACTAATCATTTTGGAAGACCTGATGGGAGACCGTTTAATTTGCTGCTTCTATTATAGTGAACTTGTCTTTTTCATTGCAAATTTGGTCACTGCTCCAATCTACCGTTAAAGTGTTTGATAATTATAAACTCCAATATTCAGTCATTACGACTTCTAATCTTAAAATGTAATACTTGGGTATATCATGCATCAAGTTTTCATTGTGCACTTTGAGCCAAATCTACCTAAGATTAACATTCTTTAGATGAATGGGAATTGTGTGTGTTATCCATCTGGTTTTGTACCATGCTCTTTATCATGTTTGGTAAGTGTCTCTAATGCCCATTTTTTCCCATTTACAGAGCTTTTGCTTCTACAGGTTCCTACGAGCTGTACCCTACCACTACCACGAGACATTCGGATGGACATTCTAAGCTACTGGCTAAGGCGTTTGATAATCACGATTTCTGATTGTAAAATGTAATGAATGACTAATGTAATGAACTGAAACTATGCATCTGTTGATATGATATGCTTGATGTCAGATACTAATGTCGTGGCGATATGATATATATACCAATGTTTATGCTTAGATCATAACCTTATCATTTAATTATATTTATAAAGCTGTCTCTTAAGATGTATGGATCATAGCTTGTGCTCTTCAGGTCATCGCAGGGTGCCCGAAGGGTGCTTGATGTTCTAGTATTACTTAACAGCAGTTTCATTTCATGTCTAACATTTACTCTTTGTATTGAAACATATAATGCCAAGCATGTCATGGAGCATTGTTATTCGACGTATGAAAATTCACAATAATCATTCAGATTCTGTAATCCGACAGTTAGAAGACGTGTCTCTTTAGAATGAGGGGCAAAGCAGTGGTTAGGAGACCATTAGTGGTGTCTGAATGAAAATTATTAATAATTAACAGAGAGGGAGAACTATTGATGCTAAATCAACATAAAATGCTGCAAAAACTGCAGAGGGTTGCAGTTTGCTATTGATGCTAAATCAACATAAGATGCTGCAAAATTATTATCACACAATCTCTAATTTCCAAGAGAATCCAAATCTACCAGTTTCAGTTTGAGAATCCAAATGGTTGAGCTCGAACCTACTACCTAAGTCATTCGAAATGGTCAGTGTCGTGAAACACTGTTGCAACCATTTCACGATTCAGACTTAAAAAGACAGCATTTGTACTAGTATGAACAAATAACATAATACATGAGTAGAAAAATTTCAGAAGGTTGTGGCTTACCTTGATCTTGTTGTGCAGATCTATCCCTTCCTTGACTTCTTGTTGCCACCATCTATTACAGAAGGGGAAGAAGATCCACCGGGGCGATTGATGGTGGCGACACCTGACCTCGTGGTAGACGACGCAGCTCGGCGGCGATTGATGACCGGCGGCGATTGATGACGGCTAGGGTTCGACAAATGGTGGGGGAGGGGGGAGAGGGCCACTGGCGGAGGGGAGCTCGAGGGAGAGGAACGAGGTCGCCGATGGCCGACGTGTGCCGCCGACGGCGGATAGGGTTGGAGAAATGGGGGTGTGGGGTGGGGGGAGAGGACGAATGGCGGAGGGGAGCTCGTGGGAGAGGAACGAGGTCGTCGATGGCGGTTGTGTGCCGCCGGCGGCGTCTAGGGTTGGAGAAATGTGGGGGGGGGAGAGGACGACTGGCGGAGAGTTGACGAGTGGGGGAGTGGATAAATAAATGGGTGTTTTTGGCGGTATTTTTTAGTAGAAAATTCTTTTGGCGCCCCCCGAGTGGTTGCGGTGGCCAATTTTAGACGATGCGGCTTCTCTATTTGGTTTAAGTAACGCTGCGATCGGGATAATAATGAATACACTTCGATAGCGCAATGGTAAGCCCTGTTGGGTTTGAGCCTGAGCTCTTGGATTTGAACCCTTACTGTTGCTGTTTTTTTGAACATTTATTAATTTTTTTATTAATATTTTATTTCTGTATGTCAATTATTATTTGCAGATATTAAATTAGTCTAGTAATGCATAATGATTAACCTAAATTATTTTGAAAATTCTTCTTACATGTTTTTCCTATTATTGTAGTTACTTGTTGAATAACTAAGGCCTCCTTTGGATTGGAGGATTTTCATAGGAAAACTGGAGGATTTCATTTCCTATAGGATTGAGAACTGTTCATGCCTTTGGAATGGAGGATTGGACCATAGAAAAAGTAAAGGAAAAAATCATGTAATACTCATTTCAAAGGAAGATTGAAGGAAAAGAAACATCCAGGTGAACCTCATCCAAGTGGAGCATTTGAAGATCACTAATGTATGACTACAGTAATTTACCTATCTTTCCAATTCATATCCTATACTCTATCCAAATGGCCTAAAGGATAGAAGCTACTTTGGAGTATATTGGTGACATAAAAATATTCTAATTATTTGGACAATCATGAACATCTCTCACTTATTCACTAGGCTATATGTGAGACATGCATGCCTTTTGTGCGGATGTGCGTAACCAATTTATCAAAATCATTTGAAACTTTTTAGTCATCATTATACACCAAATTGAGGTGTCATTAAAAAGGTTTAAGATTTTTGCAGCTAGCATTAGGTATTGTAACTTGTATCGTGTACATTGAACAAATAACTAGAATAGTAGCACCAAAATGAAATAAGAAGTGTGTTGGTTCAAAAAAGTTTAAAAATAAATGAGGTAAATCATTCAGAAATATGAAAATTTTTAAAATCAGGATATAATTAACATAGACACTTGTAAAAAGTAATATACAAAAAGAGTTGGCAAAATAAAAAAAAAATTGGGTTCCATAGGGTTTGAATCCAAGACCTTGGGCTACAACACGAAGAGCCTCACCATCACACTATTTAAGTGAGTTCGAATATTTTGCAGCGCAGTTTTATTTAACTGGAGCTAATTCTGCAGCGCAGTTTTATTTAGGCGGATCAGGATTGAGGAACGGGTACTGAACCCGTCGTCAGATCCAAGAACAAGTGAAGGAGCCGCCGCTGCCAGCGCCTCTGCGCGCCCCTGCCCCCGGCCGGCCTCGCCTTCCCACGCCGATATGCTACTCCCAAGTTGGTGGCCGGAGCTACGGATCCTTGTCACAATGAGTACATGCATAATACTCTTTTGTTGTTCGCCCTGATAACGTGCTCAATGCTGGAAAATCATGTATACACCACAGCACGGCAGCACGAAGGTCAAACTTCCGACCAGTACATGCATCAAAGGTACTGACACCCTTCCATAGTGCAAGCAGTTCCTCAATTAGGGGCTCAAGGAACAAATCAAAATCCTTTCCTGGAGATTTTGGACTTGGGATGAGTAAAGACATAAAATAGTTTGTTGCATTCACGCATTCCCATGGTGGGAGATTCAGTGGAGTCAGAAGCACTGGCCACATACTGTACTGGGTATTTATGATGTCAAATGGATTGAATCCATCGGTAGCTAAGGAAAGCCTCAGGTTCCTCGGATCAGCTGCAAATGTCGGTTCCCTCCTATTAAACTCCTTCCATACTTCCCCATCAACCGGATGGCTCATTACATTGTCGACTGGCGTCCTCATTTTCTTGTGTCATTGTGTTTCCTTAGAAGTATGCTTTGAAGCAAAAATTCTTTTCAACCTTGGCAAAAGAGGAAAATGCCTCAATACCTCGTGTGGAACCCGTCTGGTCCATGTTTCATCTTCCCATCTAGACGTCTTGCATACTGGGCACACATTGTCTTTTTCATATTTCTTCCAAAACAACACACAATTGTTCTTGTACACATGGATGTTTTTGAATGCAAGCCCCAGTTCTCCAAGATATTTCTTGGACTCTTCATAAGATTTTGGCAACTCACTCTGAGGGAATCCAGATGACAACAACTTCATCATTGTGGAAAATCCTGTATTGCAGATTCAATAACGAGACTTGATATACAAAATCCTCACCAGAAAAGAGAACTTTGAATGGCTAGATCCTGGGTTAAGTGACTTCTTCGCATCTTCAAGGACTCTTGCAAACCTGGGTTGTTCCCCATCAGCCTCTGCCGCAGCATACAGATCCCCTATCAACTCTGGTACTCCGTGATCCTCATCATAATCATCATCAGACACATCCACATGTATCCCAAAGTCATGATCACTCCCTTCAACCTCCTGTTGATCCACAATCTCAACTACTGCAGCATCTGCCGACTCCCCATGGTGAATCCACCTGGTGTATGTAGCTGACATTCCATAAATGTGTATATGGTCACTTACATCATCCTGAGGCCGCATACTTTGATTAAGACATTTTCGGCAGGGACAAAGTATGTGGTTGTCTTCGGGGTATCTTTCGCTAACAAATTCCATGAACTTTTCAACTCCTTTCGTATATGCAGGTGTGAATTGTGTTCCATAAATCCAGCTTCTATCCATCTGTTTCGACAATTAAAAAATTGCACTCAGTCCTTAAAATTGATTAAACCAAACAAAATTAAAAATCAAATCAAATAAAAATAGAAACATATATGTAAAACAGTACATGCATCTAATCATACCGATTCATATATGGAAAAAATTTTAAAAATAAATCATACAGATGCATATATGTTTAAAATACACAAAAACAAATCACACAAATTCATATATATGTAAAAATAATTCAAAAATAAAACAAACCTTCTACTCTGTGTGTGCCACTCGCGCAGACGCTCGTCTGCTAGCACGCCAGCCACTGCTCTGCTCGCGCACCACGCGCTCTAATATGTGCTGTTGCTTTGTACACACATGCAAATATACAAAAAAAACATAAACAAATCAGACATATTCATATATGCATGTATCTAAAAAATTTCAAACAAAAAGCACAAACATCCACATATGTACAAAAAATTCAAAAACAAATCACACTAATTCATATACATGTTAAAAAAACCTTGTACTTTGCGTGCCAAGCGCTTTGCCCGGCTCACGCTCGCCGGAGCTGCTGCCACGTCAAACGCGCGCCGCCGCGAGCCCGCAAGGCAACCGGTGCACTGCCAGCACGACGCTCGCTGGTGTACTCGCCGACTTACTCGCCGGCGTAGCCTCTTCAAGGCTCGCCCGCCCAGAACACTAGCAGGACACCACGCGTGCGATGGCTACGTCTCTGCCTGCCCAACGCTCGCCGGCGTGCCGTGCTTGCCCTACGACGCCAATTGGCCTCCACGGACGCCTTGCCGCTGTTCGTCCGTGCGAGGGTAAGGTTTCTGCGCCGACACGTACCCACGTTCAAGGAATAGGGCCCATTAACTCTGAATCAAATCTGTTAACGTAACAAGATACAATTAACAATTTTCTACAAACAAATAAAAACAAAATCATACTTACATCACTAAAGGGCCAGTGCCCCAGTGGTAACGCGCGGGCGTGCCCAGCGGCAGGTCGTGGGTTCGAAGCTCTTCGTGAGCAATGTTTTTTGAAGCAGTGCTTCCTGCTACTGTATTTGAAGCAATTCTTCGAATTCCTTATGATATGCAGCTGAAACAAGTTCTTGCTAATGGTAAACCCCCGATCCCGCTAAAAAAAGACATTCATTTCTTAAAATATCCCATATATGTAGGGGGAAATCGAGGAAGGGGACAGATCTATCCTGATGGTAGCAAGAGTAACAATACGGTCTATAATGCTACGTCAACAGGTATAGTAAAAAAAATACTACGTAAAGAAAAGGGGGGATATGAAATATCCATAGTGGATGCGTCGGGGTCTATAATGCTACGTCAACAGGTATAGTAAAAAAAATACTACGTAAAGAAAAGGGGGGATATGAAATATCCATAGTGGATGCGTCGGATGGACGTCAAGTGATTGATATTATACCTCCCGGGCCAGAACTTCTTGTTTCGGAGGGGGAATCAATCAAGCTTGATCAACCATTAACAAGCAATCCTAATGTAGGAGGGTTTGGTCAGGGGGATGTCGAAATAGTGCTTCAGGATCCATTGCGCGATGTTTTTTGCGAAGCCAAAATAAATGGGAGGCACTTCCACGCCCCGTCCTCGGTGTCCGACCCGCACGTGGGACCGCACTGCCACGTCGTCGGTGTGGGGCCAGCTGTGGGGCGCAACGCCACGTGGTCATGGTGGGACCCGCTGTGGGACCGCAGCGCCACGGCCACGTGGTCGTGGTGGGACCCACTGTGGGACCGCAGCGCCACATGGACAAGGTGGGACCTGCTGGTGGGACCAGCGCTGGTAACTCGAGGTATTACACGACCCAAACGATCAATGACGATTTACATTTGTTCTTTTATGACAATCTTTTCTTTTTCATCATGATTCTTCGTGCCAAAGTTGCGTCGCTTCTGAGCTATGACGAAGGTATAAAATTCGTCATAGAAATAACCCATTCAGTGACGAAAATTATAAACGTCACCAGTGAATCGTCATTGATAAACGTGCATGATCACTATCTTTAGGAGATGCCTTACACAAAGCAAAAGAAAAAGGAGGAAATGACCAAAGATGGTCGGTCGACCCCCTAAAGTGGGGATTCCACCCATACTTTTTCTAGTGCTTGGTGAAAGGTGAGTCATGCTATGTGATGTGATCATAAGCTAAGCTAAAGTGCTCAAGATTCTTCTCTTTAAACAAAGAGTAGTAGGGGACAAAGATATGTCATGCTTTGATCAAAGGTGATTGATATGTTTTCTTTTTCAAAGCATGACAAAGTGAAAGTGAAAGTGAAAGTGGTTCCCCACTTTGGACATGGAGTAGTGGGAGACAAGAATGTGTCATGCTTTAACCAAAAGTGATTGATGTACTTTAAAGCATGACAAAGCAAAAGAGATGTCTCCTAAAGCAAAATCTGAATTTTGAAATTCTCACTACTCAAATCATGAGATGCTTGGACAAAGGAAGGTGGGTAAGGAAGAGAGATGACTAAAGGGCACCTAGGGTGGTCGGCCGACCCCCTAGGTCTCCACTTTTTTTCTTTTATAAAAGTCACATTGTGTTCCCCTTTTAAATAAGCCAAGGTAGGGTACATAGGGGTGGTCGGCCAACCCCCCTATGGGCCTACCCTTTGTCAACTTTTAAGTCTAAACTATTCGTAAGTTTTATTTATTCTAAAACTTTATTATTCTAAATTTTAAGCATGATAGAAATTAAAGAACTTAACTAAATGCAAGAAGGGAAATAAAGAAAATGAAAGATAACTACCGACTTACCTTTCGGTGAAGGCTCCTTGATTTTAAGTCCGTAGAGTATGACTCTCCTTCTTGTTTATTCTTCGGGTGCACTTGATGGCTCCAGAGGTGGAGACCGCAGAGTGTGCACCTCCTTTGCTTTCCAAACCTGCCTTGGATTGGCAGGTTCATCCTCCTTGAGTTCATTGATTTTGGCCTCTGGGTACTGCTTCTTTTGGCGCTGAGCTCGAACTCTTCTTCTTGGTGGGTGTGCCTTAACCTGTTTGTTAAGTTTATAACCATTGAAAGCACACTTTACCTTGTGACTTGGGAACTGGAAGTGGATATGGTCCGATCCCACATAGATGACCGCGTTGGTGGTGTTGAGGAAGGGCCTTCCCAAGATGACGGGTACTTCCACGTTGGATCCCATGTCTAGGATGATGAAGTCGGTGGGGATGTACTCATCTTGGATATTTACCAAGATATCCCTCTCAAGTCCCTCGGGAAACCGCATCGTTTGATCTGCCATCTGCAAACGAACACATGTAGGGAGCAAAGGTCCCCCTAACAAGTTATCGTACGTTACCTTGGACATGATGTTGATGCCCGATCCGAGATCGCAGAAAGCGTTGTGGAAGGTCTGCTGTCCAATTGAGCACTTGATCGTCAGGTGGCCTGGATCTTCCTTCTTCATGATGAAGAGAGGATCAAGAAGATAGCCCCAATAGGAGGGAAGTGGAGGCTTACCGAACCTCGTTGTTACCATGTTAACATGCTCGATTGAATCTTCTGGTTTCCCAGGAATTTTACCTTGTTCTATAGATGGCATAGCTACTGCTAATTGAGCTAGTTGTGTTTCTAGCATTTTATTAAAACTCAATTGATTTTTCATAGCAGTTGCAAAGTTATCCATTTTTTCACTAAGAGTTTCAAGAACCTTATCAGTGGCAATCATCTTTTTATTTGTACCATCATTAATTTTAGATTGACCAAGAACAAGATCTTTCAATAAAGGTTGATTATTGTAGGAATTGTAATTATTGTAATTGATATTACCTCCATTACCTTGGTAGAAGGGGTATGAATTCCAGTTTCCTTGTTGTTGGGGTCGATACCCATTGTTGTTGTTGTTGTATAAGGGGGTAGAAATGATAATTAGAGAGAGATCCTAGAAATGATAATTAGAGAGAGATCCTAAAGAGCAAAAGCATATAGCAAGACTATATCTAGTATAGAAATGTTCAAAGTAAATACTAAGTAAAGTAGAGAGAAAAGTAATATATTGATAAAGATAAAGTCTTACAAAGAAGGAAAGATACAAGAGCTATACCAGACTTTCCAGAAGACGACTCCGGAAATCCCGAGCGCAGCTCGACTCAACTCTAACTCCCACTCTAGACTAACTACTAGAACAATCTAAGGAATAGAGCTTGTAGGCTTCTTCACCATGTGTAGAGAGGGGGGTATGAGCCTCTATTTATAGTGGGAGGTGGAGTAGGGGCTACTCCATCACCACGTCAGCGATCCAGGAGGCTTCAAATCTCCACCCTTGGATCCAACCGCCTTAGAACCGACTTGGGATGGATGATGTTGATTTCCAACATGTGTTAGTGAGTATGGCGGTTGGCAGGTGCTGAACCGACCTAGGGGGTGGTTGGCAGACCCCCCCCCCCTATGGCCTGTGGGCCACCCTTTGGTCTTCTAGATGCAGCCCCACTGGTCAGGGACCAAGTGGGGGGCTTATGGGCCTAGGTAGAGGTCGGCCGACCCCCCCCTTGGGGTCTCTAGCCCACCTCAGCCGTCCAGGTGCTGGTCCTACTTGTCATTGGTGTTGGATGTTGGTCCTAAGGTAGTTGTCACGTTTATCTCCTTAGTGTGGGCCCATGGATCCATGTGCTTTGCATATGAGCCGTTGGGAGAAAGCACAGAGTGATCCAAGGGTTGGAATTCACTCTAAGGTGCTTCTCCTGGATCATGGTCTAGGGGGAAGAGCTGGTAGGCCCATAGGGTGGTCGGCCGGCTCTCCTTTGCTCCATTTCTTCAATCCTACAATCAAACACTTCATGGACATGTGGAACTTGTTATTTGATAAAGTATGCTCATGATGTGTTTGTTTATCCTTAATCCTGAGGTTGTTGACATCCTTTTAGTTATGTAAATATGCATCATTATTGGTGCCAACACATTGGCATCATCATGTGTACTATACCTACTCATCCACTTAGAGATAGGTTAGTACTTAAGTTTCATCAATTTCCAAAACACTAGAGATCTCTCAACGTCGATCACGTGGACGCCTTCCTGGGGCGAGCAGCCGGCCGTGGGGACACTGTTTTGTGCTAGAAGCGCCACTTCTCCCTGCTCGACGCTGCTGTCGTGCCTCAGCGCCTTCCCACACCACCGCGCTAGGTCACTAGTCTCGTCTACGCCGTTCTCGCTCGAGTTGTCGTTGTCTTCCCATACCGCGTTGTTGTGCCGTTTTCGTCCTGCCTCGCTCATGCTGCCCTATCCCGTTGGCTGTGGCATGGCCGGTTGTCACCGTGCACGCTCTCCAGCGATTTTACTTATCGGCGGTGATTTAAGTAAATCCCATGTTTGATTTTGGTTATATACATAGGGTTGTAAGTTGAGGTGGTGATGATCTTTCGTCATAGAAAATTGTGAATCTCTTTCTCGATTCGATTTGCAATTTGTTTTTTTACTCAATTCAGAGTTCTTATGTCTATTCATGTTTCCTTCTTCGCTTCTTTTTTATCTTGCAAACATAGACGTCCTGTACCAAAACTCGAGTTTCTTTTCTTCCTCCTCTCTTTTATGTTCGATTTCTATTGGATTTAGATTTAGATTCAGATGCAGAGCAATTTTTTTACTCAGTCCATCTCACAGCTCCGGAGTCAACATGGATGGAAGGGTCAGATCAAAATTTTACCAGACTGAAAATTAGGCTAAAATTTTACCTCTCTTTATTAATAGGTAGGTATAGATACGGACCTTTGTTTCCGTTTACCTACCTTAACACACTGCCACCCAGGACCCAAACAAAACGGTGCAAAGCATTTATCTTTCTATCCATTCACATTGAAAAATACACAAAAATAAATTCTCATGTTTCACTTTTTTGTACAATAAAGAGTCACATTAGAATTTTAGTCATGTATATAATGTTAGCTAGTTAGTAGCTACCGTACACATCTCATAAAAATAGTTACAATAAATGTTCACATTGGATAAAGAAAGACTCACATTTTTTTTCTAAAAAACTCATTTTTTTCATTTGAAGTCGTTAAGATGCTAAAATACAATTATTAGCATATTTAGACGATGTTTTTTACTTTTCCATGACTACAATTTAATACAAGGCAAATCTGACGGTAGTGGCGTGAACCATTCCATAGTGGCGTCAACCTTTTTAATAGACAGACGAATAGAAATAATTTTCACATTCACACATTTAGTCAGGAAAGGTCGTATTCAAGAAATAAAAAGAATTTTTGTCTCTTTATTATTAGACTAGCAAACATATTTGTACGTTGCAATGGGTGAAAAAAAATTATCAAATGTTCATGAACCACATTGATCAGAATAATACATATCTATTTATGCTTGCATAAATTTTTAAATCTATACTTTGTTTTAAATGAATATTGCATCTATAGTCTATATAATAAAGAAATTGAAAAAGAGTCGGGAAGAATAACAAGAGTTCAAATACCCATATATAATACAATATTATTATTTATTTATATTCTATTTATAAGAAGAAACCTGAGAGAAAAAAAGAAGAAACAAAAAAGTTACGGAACTAAGGGAAATAGAAAATAGAAAAATGAAAAATGAAAAAGAGATTGGGAAAGGGCACGGACGGACATAATGTTGTCAATTATGGAACAAAGAGAAGTTTCTACCCGATGACAATACTAGAAAAAAATCGTAGCAGGAGATTCCGATATGGGTAGTTGGACGAAAAAATTCTGGTCCTACAAATTTTGCCTCTATCCGATCGGAACATGCATCTTATCTGATTGAAACATGTATGTTGTATTTAGAATAGGATTAGGATTTCTAGTTATATTCTTATTATTTTGAAATGTCATATGTGTGTCATGTATATATCACGTGCCACATTCATAAAGTTAGTTAGTGGGTGATAGATAAATAAAAATAAGGACAAATATATAGATAAGATATAGATATACATTATGTAGTTTGGTTTACCAAGAAACATTATCTGAACTACCAAAGTAAATTGGGACTATTGCGTTCTTGCCCCTACTTTGAAGTCCAATTGTGATTTTACCCTTGCTTTTGTCATCGTTGTGATTTTACCCCTGTTTTTGAAAACGAAGTCTAAGTTTACCCCTACTCTGTTAACATTAGGTAACAATGTCAAATAGGCTGAGTAAGGATAAGTTTTTCCATGCGAAATTGCTCCTACTTATCTTATTGCATTGTGAATTTACCCATCTTTTGACATATATATTTACACACATCATTTGAACCAATATTTTAGACACGTCATTTTTAAGAAAGTGGGGGTAAATTCACAATTAGAGTTCAAAACAAGGGCATAAACGTAATATTATTTTGGATGCAGGTAACGGCGTTAGGAATAGGGGTAAACGTAGCCTTTGTTTTTGAAAAGGAAGGGTAAAAATACAAAGTGAAAGAAAGTAAAGGTAAAATCATAATTAGGATTCATAACAAGGGCAGAAACGCAATAACCCAACGTAATAGCCCCTAGTAAATTCAGGTTGTTACAACTCCTATCGAAAATTGTGATCGTATAGGTATGATGCTTCATGTCCGAGTTTACATAATTTGTTTACACAAAAAAAAAGAGTTTACATAATTTGGGTTCGGGAATTTGAAACCCAAAAGAAAATGCTGACTATGCTTCTGGTATCCATACATTATTTATATTTATGTGGGCCTGATCCCTGGCGACTGAGGGGCTTGGTATGGGCCTGCGTGGGCTGTGCAATTGCACAAAGCCAGCCAGTCAGGCAGAGGCCCACCGCTTGAACCGCACCGCCGCACGAGCGTGCCATGGCCAGCCGTGTCGAGTGTCCGACTCCAACGGTCCAACCGATCTAGCCGCATTCGTTCCATCCCCCGCCACCGAATGTCCGACCCTTCCTTGCCCACAACCCTAACCCCTTTCCCTCGTCGGCGAAGAGGAGGAAGCCGCGGCGTCGGAGAGTAGCACGCGCCTCCCCCGTCCGTCCAGGTTGGTGCTCTCCTCTCTTCTTCCTCGTCTCTCTTCCTCTGCGAGGTGGCGGAGTAGAGGCTTTCATTTCTATCATGTCCACATCATAGAACAACTGGTTCTTTCTCCGTAGATTCGTGTGGGATTATTGGGGAATTGGCGTGCATTGTAATATAAGAGGCTTGATGTCCGACCCTTCCTTGTACACAACCCTAACCCCTTTCCCTCGCCGGCGAAGAGGAGGAAGCCGCGGCGTCGAAGACGAGCACGCGCTTCTCCCGTCCGTCCAGGTTGGTGCTCTCCTTTCTTCGTCGTCTCTCTTCCTCTGCGAGGCGGCGGAGTAGAGACTTTCATTTCTATCGTGTCCACATCCTAGAACAACTGGTTCTTTCTCCGTAGATTCGTGTGGGACTATTGGGGAATTGGCGTGCATTGTAATAGGAAAAAGTCTACTTACCCCTGAACTATTGGGGTGTGTCTAACCTAGGCCCCCCAACTACGAAACCGGTTAACGAACACCCTAAACTTTCGCAAACCAGTCAACTAACCCCTGGGGCGGTTTGGGAGAACGGTTTCGCTGATGTGGCGTCCAACGTGTGAGCGGTATTACACGCTGGCGAAGGAGATGGTGTCCATGGCGGGCCCCACCTGTCAGGACGCCCTCCATCCCTCCCCTGTTCCTGACCGCGCACGCGAGGCGGCGGCAGCGGCGCAGCACGCCCGTGCGGGGCGGCGCCGCACGCCTGTGCGGCTGCTGCGGCAGCGGCAGCGGTACGCCGGCGCGCACGCGAGGCGGCGGCGGCACGCCTGTGCGGCTGCTCAGCCAACACGGCAAGAATGGGAGGCGCCGGTGTCCTTGCAGGTGGGCTTGCCGTAGACGCCCACCTGGTCGGCGCTCAGCCAGTAGGGCGTCGTCGCCAGCTGGTCCGGCCACTGCGCCGGCCACTGCGAGCCGCGGGTGGACGCGCCGGTGGGCACCTGGTGCATGCACGGCTGCAGCGTGACGTTCCACGCCGCGTCCTGGTCGTCGGTGTCCTCGCACAGCGGAGGCTCCGCACGCGTCGTCGTCCTCGCGTCGTAGCACTCGTTGCTCGTCGGCTTCTTGAACACCAACATGGTTGTCTGGTCCACCGTGTCACTTGTCTTCTTCACCATCTCCCAGCACATGGACTTGGTCAGCGCCGCCATGGCTGTTGCAATTGCAAACAGGAACGGGATCATGCTTCATGGAAATTGGAAACATTGCAAATTGGAAGTAGCAAGCAGGGTACCCAGCCCAACCCACCGTGCCAGATCTCGACGTCCTCCGGGACCTTCCGGTACACGGGCGTCGCCGACCACACGAAGAGGCCGCCGGGACGGAGGAGGCGGTTCACCTCGAGCAGCAGTGTGCCGCCCTCAATGTGCCACGACACGCGGCACCGGGCGCAGTGGATGACGCCGCGAAGCGCCGTGACGCCGAGCCCCGGCCCGGGAGTTTGTCGCCGAGGTGGTCGAACGAGTGGCGCTTGCTGGCGCTGGCGGCGTTGCTGGTGTCCGACGACTCCGACCGAGTGGCCTCCTCTTCCTCAGGACCAGACTTCAGATCCCCGTGGACGTGCCACAACTAGAACCTGCTGCACGGCACTGACATGCCAGCACCAGCGGCCGCCGCGGTGGTGGTGTCCGGGCATGGTCTTGCTGCCGAGCTCCGGCTGCAGCAAGTGCCCGCCGCCGCCGCAGTCCTTGGGCTAGGAGGAGGAGCTGTGTTGCTGCGGCCTGACGAGCCGCAGCAGGCGCGGGCTGACCAGGCAGTTGGCGGTGTCGGTGTCGAGCGCGTCGACGAGGCCCGGCGCCCCCCCCAACAGGTCAGCCGCGGCGACCGCGGCGACCGGAGCAGCAGCGCCTTGGGATCCAGCGGTGACGTCGGGCTCCTGGACGACGACGACGACTCCGCGTCGGACGGCGGTGCGCGCTTGGTGGTGGCGAACCCGACGAAGAGGCGCGGCACGGCGAAGAGCGCGGCGCCGCTGCTCCCGACGCGGGGCCGGACGTCACCGCCCCCGCCGGAGCTGCCGGAGGAGTCCGGGGCCGGGTCGGGCACCATCCTCCGTAGCATCGCCGGCCCGCCAGCCCGACGCGCACGGCGGACGCGGACGTAGCCTCCTGAAACTGGTGAGGTCAGGACGAGGGCATAAAAGGTCACGAATCCATCGTCGCGTCCGTTCGGCGAACCCACACGACCTCCTCGATCGCTTGTCGCCGCGGCCCGCGGCATGCAAGATCACGCCGTCGTCCTGTTGTCCGGGCGTCGTGCTCTACTCGGGCTCCGAGTAGCAGCGTCCTGACAGGTGGGGCGTTCTACCATGTGGGGCCCACCGGTCAGCGACACAGACCGAGACATCCCTTCGCCACCGTGTGAAACCGCTGACACGTTGGACGCCACGTCAGCGAAACCACTCTCCCAAACCGCCACAGGGGGTTAGTTGACTAGTTTGCGAAAGTTTAGGGTGTTCGTTACCCGGTTTTATAGTTGGGGGCCTAGGTTAGACACACCCCAATAGTTCAGGGGGTAAGTAGACTTTTTCCCATTGTAATATAAGAGGCTTATTTGGTGTGATGTTACTTTCTTTGATTTTTTGGGATTATATAAGAGGCTTATTTGCCAGTGAGAAATCTCAAATGTTGATTCCAATAAAACATCTGTTTCTTTGGCTATTTGTGCTATTCTTCTTTTTGTCATTGCCGCATCAATATGCTAGGACATCATCTGCAAGTGCCAAAGGAACCACCAAGTTATATATCATTTCTGCTCACATCCTTTGGACCATAGTATATATAAGTTGATAAGTTTTTGTTTAATGGGTACAAGGGATACTCTTAAACCAAAATGTCTAAAGAGTCACAGAAACAAAATAGCACATTACAAATCAGTGCCAGAAAGAGCAAATTTCCAGTGACTAAAGGAGCAATGTCCAAAAGTTTCCTAAGTGGCAAATTCGATTTTGCCACCCCAAGTGTTAGTAAGTGGTGGGTGATCAATAGTTTCTTCTGTTTTTGAAAGAGCACCATGCCGCATGATATTTCCATTTTTCTCTAAACTAGAGGACACTCTCTCATAAGTTAATGGACCTCTTGTGCTTTTTTTTACTCTAAAATGTATATTTGTATGGTAGTATTGCTGTGTGCACGAGCGCGCGGAAGTACATTGATCATTATTCAAACTAGCTGGAAGTTCTCATGGTGTTTATTTTGAATAATTAAGAATAACTGATTATGTACCTATAGAGACGCTTGTTCAGTCAATTTTACTGATCCCTTGGAAAGTTATAAGGTTGTCGTAGTGGTTATGTGACACTGGAATGATCTCCTTTTCTTTCCCGAACACCACTGGAATAATCTCCTGGCTGCTAAATTAGGAACATATATGTCAATTTTTGAAAATTCCACTATGTATTATGATCTAGTTTTTCTTATAACCATGTATTATGAATTTATGATTTCATTGTCTATGTGCTATGGACATTCCTGACATTTTATTCTTTAGCCTTCAGCATTGTATTTGAATTGTTCTCATGGTGCATGTAAAACCCTATCCCGTATACACAGTGAACTTAATCTGTATTCGGGGCAGAAGCCAGATCTATAAATTGACACAGTGGAATGTAGAGTTGCTCTTTGATAAACTTTATATGAGTTGTGATTACTGCTTGGATGATATGGATTCATATCCACCCTTTAGAAGTTAGTCTGGGCATATCAATTATGCTATTAAAATGAGTAATTTCCTGAATTCCTATTGCTATGTCCTGCATCACATAGTGTATGTTAGGAGGGAAATTCTTTATGTTTGTTATTAGTTTGGGTAGATTGTGTAGGTCATTCGTCCATTTCTAGAAGATCTGCATTTGAGTTTCCTCACTCATTTGAATTTCTAAAATCTAAACAATAAATTATTGATCTTGCAGTTTAGTGCTGTTGTCATGCAGTATTTTTTAATAGGCCAGCAATTCTCATTATTTCCTTGAATTGGTTAAAGTTAAACAAGTAACTCATTTAAATCAATTGTGGTAGCCCTGGTAGATTCCCTGTGTGGGGCTATGGGCGTACTGTTTTTTTTTTTTTTGTTTGGGAGTGTTGAATAGCTTTGTAGCTTCCTTCTAAATGAATGCACTACCTACAGGCTTGACAGAGGAAAAGCTGTGCTCTGTGCCTCTTGCAGGGCTTCACCATTTGACAGGTCTTGAATTAGTGCTCCTCTGTCAGACAAGAAATCAAGCTCTCTCACCAAACACAATGATGACAAAAGCCTGTAAGAAAAGGAGAGGAGTTTGTGTAAGCAGTAAATTGGGAGACTTGAGTACAATCTTTGAGGTTGAGGAAAGCAGACTCTCTGAAAAGGATGGTGTGACACCAATTCCTACATTTGAGCACCAATCGTCTTATGAAGTCAAGGCTGAAAGTATGAATACTAGGAAGATAAGGCAATGCACAAAGATCTTAAGGAAGCTCATGGATCACAAAGGTGGTTGGATTTTCAATCAACCTGTTGATCCAGTGCTATATGGGCTTCCTGATTACTTTGATATTATCCGCAACCCAATGGATTTAGGTACTGTTAAGAAGAAACTCACTAACAAGCAATATGTAAGCACTGATGAGTTTGCAGCAGATGTGAGGCTAACATTTTCAAATGCCATGAAGTATAATCCTCCAGGGAATGATGTCCATACTATCGCTCAACAACTGAATGGAATATTTGATTCAAATTGGGAATCAGTGAAAAAGGATGGTGTGGCTCCAATTCCTACATGTGAGCACCAATCGTCTTATGAACTCAAGGCTGAAAGTATGAATACTAGGAAGATAAGGCTGTGTGGAAATATCGTAAGGAAACTCATCGATTGCAAAGGTGGCTGGCTTTTCAAAGATCCTGTTGATCCAGTGCTATTTGGGGTTCCTGACTACTTTGATGTTATCCGCAACCCGATGGATTTGGGTACTGTTAAGAATAAACTCACAAAAAAGGAATATGTAAGCATTGAGGAGTTTGCAGCTGATGTGAGGCTAACATTTTCAAATGCTATGAAGTATAATCCTCCAGGCAATGATGTCCATATTTTCGCTAAAGAACTGAATCGAGTATTTGATTTATTATGGGAATCAGTGGAAAGGAAATTTAGAGGCACAAGCCTGGTTCAAGAGCAGAAGACAATATTCACAGAAGTTCAAGCTCTAATGGATTCAAAGTCTACAATTGGGTGCTCAAATTCAAAACCTTCGGTTACTAGAAGGCCAGTTACTTGCTCAAATTCGATTTCAAAGAAGCCACTGACAGATATGTTATCCTTTAAAGTGAGATCGCATATGCTCTTGTTGACTTATGATTATGGTTTGCTTTAATTGGTGGTTCTATGATTTTAAAAGTACTTGCTATCTGTTGCTTGTACAGGTAAAAATCATATCTTTCGTGGGCAGCGACGAGCAGATCTCTTCTAAAGGTGTCAATGGCATATCTTCTTTGCATTACACGTAACAAGCTTTGATTCCTGGGGCTAATTAAGACTTGTTACTATGATTATTAATGCTTTGCACTTTCCTTTTGGTATTCAGGTATACCTAGCAAATAGGGGTTCTTAAATCACTTTGTCCCTGCTGGCAACAGGGAGGCATCTTTAAATCATTCTCTTCCTTTAACTAAGGCTTTGGGCATGACCCATTAGTTCCTGGTACCCTTCTCATTATTTTTGACTCGTTATGGTCTGTTCACTAAGGCTTTGGGCACATGACCCACCTAAAGCTATACCTTCTACCATTAGGAGAATGCTAAAATATAAGGATACGAGCAACTGATCCTGTAAGCATCTTGCCATCTTTGCAAAAAAGGGGGATTGAGCCAAAATTTATGCAGGGAAAAACAGAAAAAGAAATGAACATATAAATAGAGTGTTGTGTATCAGACATGAATAGCTGCCTCTACAAATATGGAAGGCCAAGCTGCCTTGACTTTACAGAATTCTATTCTGACTAAAGACAATCTCATAAAAAGAAAGTGGAGGGGGGATACTTCTTGTGCCAGAGGGAGGGAAGGAAGAAGGGAGGAGAGGGAGGGAGTATCTCATCTCTTTTTTGAATGCCTTGTCAGTAAATATGTGTGGAGCATTCTTGCCTTCACATTTAGAGTGGCTGTTAGATCCTCTTCTTTTGTCCAATTTTGGCCGTGAATTAAGAGGAGCCTACCAAATGGCAAACAAGTGTACAGTGTTAGTTTGGCTACAGTTTGTTGGGTCATCTGGAAGACAAGAAACTCCATTAGTTTTGAAGGAAAGAGAGTTACCCCACGCAGGTCATATGTTTGATTTGCTCCTTGTTAATGTATTGGACAGGATTCCAGAAGGATCCACACCGTTCGGCTGCACTGGATGCCGCCACAGCTCCATAACTATGAACTACTGTAGCATGAACAAAGTAGAGGTTTCTTCCAAGCAGAGGTCCTAAAGTCGGAGCCCTGCATTTTCATCAGCAAGGTCAGAAAGAAGATGGAGACAACAGCCTCGCGATCAAGTCAAGCAGCCTGCAGTGAGTGCGTGTGAAAGGGGTGTAGTTTGGAAATAGCCCTGTAATAGCCGGTCTGTGGATGTAATAAGTCATAGTGATCTTAGCCATAGTGGTGAGAAATATTAGACTTGGTCATGGATGTTGTATCCCTTGGCTGTGCTGGGGTTTGGTGGTTTTGGGTGCTTTTTGTCTAAACCCTGGGAGGTCAGTACATCAGGCTGCTTGGTTAGATCTGGTTAAGCACATGCTATGGATTGTTAAACTTTTGTAATTTTGTTGCTCTTCGGTTCGTCCGTGGTAAGACATGAATAGCTGCAGCAGCAAGTATTTGCATCTGACCAGTTTATTTTATTTGTCTTTGCTTTTGGTTTAGTACAAAATTTTCATTGTAGTAGATTGCATGATCTATCCATTAGTATTTTCAGATGAATTTTCTGTGGATATTGAAGCGCTATGGAATGTTTAGTAGTAGCACAGTACCACCTGAACTGTCATATTTGTACATGCATCATGATGCAATTTTTTTAGAAACACTTTAAATAATAAACCACACAGAAAGATAATGACAATAAGTTGATAAAGGAACAAACACATAGAGATAACGATAATTGAAGGACGTGTTTTTTGGACGTTAGAGGGAAGGCAAGACAAAGTTTCGTTCTTGACTGTTTGTTTGGTTTTGTACGCCTCGATTTGGCCTACTAAATTGCAGTTCATTTCTCCCTTGTGGGGGCAAATTGGGGCGCTCACTTTGGGCCCTAAACTTTAAAAAAAATGGTTGCTTTGGGTGCCAAACTTGACGTGCTTCTTCCTCCTGACCTCCTGTCACCACTCACCACAAGAGATGCCATGGCCTAGCTAGCCACACGTCGTGCGCCCTACCCTTGTGCCTAGGGATGCAAAGCGGCAGCCTGCGAATCTACATATAAGTTTAATTTTGTGGGTTACTGCTTGAACCCGCAAAAACTAAGCCTATATGTGGATTCACGGGTTAGCCTACTTGTGCCCCGCTGTGGTCGCAAATTGCATCGCTGAAGAATTTTAGTGCTTAGATGGGCTTGACACTTCTTCGTGCAAAGTGATTTCATCTATATCAATCTCTCTTCATCATGACCTTTATGAAGATATATATCGAACTTGTGCTCGATCTTAACTGAAAGTCCCCACTGCTAGCTCTCATTACCATTTTGAGATAGCAATTGAAGACACATCTCCTGATATACCAAATAAAAGATAGTCCGGCAATATCAATTGACATATGATCTTCACAATTTAATACCAATTGAAATGGTCTTCACAAGTTGATGCTAATTGGAATAGATTCTTATAAATCATATTTCTATCTAGGGAATGTTTATTAGCATTGAATTGCACAAAGATAGAGTTTACAACTTGTGACCCTTTTGAATGTGGGGACGCATGTTGATCGCTAATTGCAAAATCTCTTAACATAGACTAAATTCCACCCTTTTTGATAGTACATACATATGGAAACAAGAACATATGCACTTTTTTTGTCAATTAAGATTGAAGAGGTGAATTTAAACTATATTACGAAGAGTAGCTATATATAGAAGAGATAAGCTGCAGCCCAAATGAAATTGAGATGTGCTTTTACCAATTCTGATTGAGTTAGGTAGCATACCCAAGAGAAACTTATTATTCTCACCACGAGACTACACAAAAATTAGTAGAACAAAAGGAATATTATCATATATTTAAAAAAACTTAATTAAACACTATTTGTAGATTACATATATATTTATATTTATAGAGAATATTGGTCAAATATATGGTACATTGTACATAGTATATATCTGAATCCTCCATCTAGCTAAGATATCCGGATCTGTATTTATACAAAACAAGATTATCCAAATAACAAGTATTTTTTAGATATCAAATACATATTCTCGTCAAAAAAAAAATCTAAGGCGGTGCAAGAAGCCGTCATGGGCCTGCATGGGTTGCTCAAACTGTTTTTTCCCCAACCGGCGTCATTGCCATTCGAGCCCACCGCTTAACTGGCACGAGCTCACCGATCTGCCCACCACCACCTTCTTCTCAGCTGCCCCCCATCATTCCCCGACTCCATCCAACCGAGCCAAAGAGGAGCTGTTTCGCCTCCCGCCGACCAAGCCCGTGCCCGTTCCAGCAACCCTAATCTCTCCTCTACCCCCGTCGCCTCTCGCCGGCGAAGAAGAGGGAGCCGCCTCGCCCGCTCCCTTCCCGGCTCCCTCCGCGCCGTGGGCGAGGCGCGTCCACCCCCGATCCGCCCTCACCGCGAGGCGGAGGATCTGGGAGGGGAGGGGAGGGAGCCAGGTCCGGCGCACCCGACGGCGAGCGCGAAGCGTTCCCCCACCACAGGTTGGTGCGCTCCTCTTTCTCGTCTTTCTTTTTCCTTCGAGCCAGCGACCTAGGTTTCCATTTCTATCACGTCCTCGTCCTAGCTAGGGTTTCCGGTTTCCAAGCGTGAGAACGCGTTCTTTTCCCATCGATTCGCGTCGAACGAGTAGGGAATTGGCGTGCCTTGTTTAGGATTCTTCGAGATAGGTCGAGGTTCGTTTCTGCCATCAGGGAAATGGACCCATTCCTTTCGGATCTGCAGTGAAATCGGTCTCGTCTCGTGGCCAACACGGAAGGACCGGACCTAGTTCCTCACCAAACCGAATTCCGAAGCAGCGTTTATGGGACCTCGACCTCCCTAGGTCGTTGTCTGTCTTTGTTAGGGCTAGTTTGGGATTCTAGGGTTTGCGCTTAATGGCTCGCGCCGTGCGGCCTTATCCTGTGGTCCCTCCATAGTGCTTTAGGCTTTGATCAGTGCTATGTTGGCATGCATTGCAGCGCTGCTTTGATGGTTATACTTCTTTGGTTTGAGATGGATGGTTTCTGTCTGGGTACGTGGTCTGCTTCGTAGTCGTTCCTGGTTCCTGCATGGCTACCGTTATTGTGGGGGTACGATCAAATGAAACGCGCTCGTTTTGATAATTAGTGGAAACGGAAACATGCAATTCCGTTATGCAAACGTGCAATATTAACTTGCGGAAACGGAAACATCATTATTTTAACAGTTGGAGATCATACCATTACTATTTGGAGAGAATCAGATTTAGCATTGAGAAATCTCAAACGCTGATTCCAATACAATTTGCAGCTTCTGTTTCTTCAACTGGCTTTTCTATTCTGTTTTTGTCGTTTCTTTATTATGCTAGTACATCCTCTGCAAGTGGAGAAAGGATTACCTATCATTTCATCCTTTGTACTCATTGTATATTTGTATGTAAGCTGAAAAGTTTCCATTTATGGGTATAACTGGTAATATTAAGGCCAAATCGCAAAAGTGTCGCATAAACAAAATAGCACTTAACAATTAAGTGCAGAAATTAAAGGAGCAAATTTCCACTGGCAAAATCAAATATAACATTTCCTAAGTGGCAAATTCATTTTTTCGGAAAGTCGTGATCAGTAGTTTTTTTCTATTTTTGACATCTTTCGCAAGGTTCATGTGAGGTAACCACTTGTGGCTTGATAACATCGATTGATAGTAATATATGTAATCCTCTTTTACCTGAGAAAGATTAGTTTGGGACGAGCTGCTAAACCAATAGAATTGGGATAGATTATTTCTAAATTAGAGTTAGACCTGCCTGAATGAGCAACATGTGATATTTTCATTGCTTCAAAACAAAAAACTATGCTTGGTTACTTGGTTAGAGCTCTGCAACTGCCATTTTAAAAGCACATAGGGGTGGGCACAAAACCTGATTCCTGAACCCAAACCACCTGGACCCAGAGCGGAACTACCCATACCTGAAGTATCCTATTACAACTTTAGAAGTAACTCTAGATATCCAAATTTAATTTGGGCAGTTCCTGTATTGATCCCTGGTATCTGAACTGCCCATGATACCCGAAATTTATGCTTGTGTGATCTGTGATGTGTATAGGAGTATATGTTTGTCTGTTTGAACAACATTTGTGTAGTTGTTGAAGACATATGCTGTTTTGTACTTTGGTATTTGCTCGCTGTGTGATTGGTTATATATTTTTTCTCTACTAAATGCTGGCAAAAATTGTTGTTTATACTGCTTTAAAATGCCAAAATTTTGTCTATTTTGCTGGTTTTGTCAAAATTGGGTGCATCAGGTATACCCAAATTATCAGTAGTGTTCTCTCGTGGTGAAAATCGGGTATCAGTTTGTAATGCCCAACTTGAATATTTGGATGTAACCCAAGTTGGATGTTTGGGTTACCCGAATGCATTATGTGCCTTTTGTTTTTAGTTTGGGTGGATTGTGTTTCATCTAGCATTTCCAGTAAAACTACATTCGCCCTTTTCTTTCTGAATTTGAGTTTGCTCATTCATTTGAATTTCTAAACATAATAGTGATCATGCAGTTCATGTCAGCAATTCTCTTTTTCTTTGAATTGGTTAATATTAAATAATATCTCATTTAAATCCATTGCTGTAACTGTTGGATATCTGGTGTGCGCCTATGGGCCTACCTTTTTTTTTTTCTTTTGGTGTGTTTATTAGTAGCTTGTTCTAAATGAATGCTCCACCTACAGGCTTGGCTGAGGAAAACCTGTGCTCTGTGCATCTTGGACACGGCTTTGCCATTTACTAAGTCTTGAGTTATTGCTCCGCTGTAAGACAAGAAATCAAACTCTCTGGCCAAACACAATGATGGCACAAGCCTGTAAGAAGAGGAGAGGAGTTTATATAAGCAGTGAATCGGGAGACTCTGATACAGATTCTGATGTTGAGGGAAGCAAACTCTCTCAAAAGTCTGGGGTGACATCAATTTCTACATGCGAGCACCAGTCATCTCATAACCTCAAGGCTGCAAGTATGAAAAGTAGCAGGATGATAAGGCTGTGTGGAAATATTGTAAGGAAGCTCATCGATCACAAAGGTGGCTGGCTTTTCAAAGATCCTGTTGATCCAGTGCTGTATGGGATTCCTGACTACTTTGATGTTATCCGCAACCCAATGGATTTGGGCACTGTTAAGGACAAACTCACAAAAAAGAAATATGCAAGCATTGAGGAGTTTGCAGCAGATGTGAGGCTAACGTTTTCAAATGCTATGAAGTATAATCCTCCAGGCAATGATGTCCATGCTGTTGCTGAAGAATTGAATGGAATATTTGAATCAGAATGGGAATCAGTACAAAGAAAATTTAGAGTCCGAAACACTGTGCAAGAGCAGCAGACAATGAAGGTCATAAAAGTTCGAGGTATTATGGATTCAAAGTCTACAGTTGCTAGAGGACCAGTTGCCCTCTCAAATTCAAAACCTTTGGTTGCAAAAGGGCCAATAGCTTGCTCAAACTCGATTGCAAAGAAGACACTGACAGACGCGTTGTCCTCCAAAGTGAGACCACATATGCTCTTATTCATTTGATTTGTTTTTCTGGTGGTAATGTGATTTTAAAAGTACTCAAATCTGCTGTTTGTACAGGTAAAAATCAAATTTTCCGTGCGCAGCTCTGAGCGTACCTCTTCCAAAGGTGTCAATAGCATAACATCTTATTTCTTTGCATTAAATGACAACCTTTTGTTCTAAGGTCAATTTAAAACTTGTTATGATTATTGACGTTTTCCTTTTCATTCAGATATACCTCTTCAAGCAGCTGGTAGCAAAGAGGAGTCCTTAAATCACACTGTCCGCACTGGCAAGAAACAAGCATCTTTTGATTGTACTCTTCCTTCCACTAAGGTTTTGGGCACGAGTTCCCTTCTCATTATTTTTTACTCATTATGTTCAGTATAAACAAATTTGTAACTCCCTATCTAAAGCTATATCTTCTACCATCAGGAGAATGCTAAAATTTCAAAGAGAGAAACTGAGCGCAGCTTTGGTTCATTTGGTATGTCGAGCATTTCTGCACAGTTTTATTCCAGGGTTTCTGTTTTGCTAATGTACTTGAAATCCTAGGAAATGAATCATGGTCTTGCAATGACACTTCCACTTCGCCGCTCGCTTCCTCTGTGCAAGGTTATTTCGCGTGTTCTCCCATACATAATTCATCTGCTTATTTTTTAATTCCTGTTATTGGAAAAAATGAAAACTTAACATTTAGGAGCTTAGGGTACCTTATTTTATCCATATAATTCTTGGCTAATGTAATGTAATGCATCCTCATGTGAATTCCAGGTGAGGAAAGTTACCTTCATGATGAACCTTTGTCACCAGGCAGAGCTCTTCGTGCAGCAATGCTCAGGAGTCGTTTCGCTGGGACTATCGTGAAGGCTCAACAGAAGGCACTTCTGGATCATGTAATATTCCAAAAATATGTGCTGAACTTTGTGGTCTTCTATTTGGCTATGGCTTTGCAGAGGACAAGTTTATATCTGTGCAGTGATGCAGCTCTTGCTGATGTGCTGTTTTGATGCCACAGGGGAAAAGTATAGACCCTGTGAAATTGCAATTGGAAAAGGAGAGGCTGGAAAAGAGGCAGCAAGAAGGTAAGAGTTTCGTATAATTGATTAATTGTGATCTGGATCTGTTTTTAGTACCTCTAGAACTCCTGTGAGTAGAAAAAATATCTTATATACGTGAACATGAGTACATCTGTCACTGAGACTGGTATAGATCTCTTACCAAGACTGGTACTGTCTGAGGGGATAGTTTTGTATTAGTGAAATTTTTATTTAACTAAAAATACTCCTGTGCTTTCTTGATTCTTTGCTTTGAGAAACCCTAACTTCCTAAAAAAAATGTCCCTGGTGAAATATCAGCAGTGTCTGGTGTTTAGCGCACTGTCACATTGATTTGTACTTAGTGATGAATAAACTAACACAAAGCATGCTGTTTTGGCCTGGGTGTTTAGATTCTGCAGATTGAGGTTTTCTTAACACTAGGGCATTAGATGCAAAAGAAGCCCTCAGTTATGCAGGATAAAAAATTGTGTTAAGAAAACATTTTTTGCCTGTTGAACTAGTAATAATGCTTAATGTGTAATCAAGAACTGGTATTGCCCCTGCAGTCAACTCAGAGTCAGAGGCCACTGGGTGTATGAGCTAGATTTTGGTATACTGATTACAGTTGGGATTTGGAATTTCAACTTGCTTAATTTTAGATTGATACATCTCCTCTCATTATATAGAGAGGTCTGACTTGGCCCCTAAGCAAACAACTAATTAACCCTACTGGGCTAAGGCCCAATAGGCCATTGACTCCTTAACAGTGTGGAGATCAGTGATCCACGTGCTTGAAACATGATTGTGCCTTTTAGTATCACCACTAAATTTCTATATACATCTTGAAAGAGAATTATCATACTGCCTTTTTTAAGTTCTTGTTGGTTTTCATCTTTAGTCTACTTAACTTGCTTGTGACTATGGTGGGGGTTAAAGTTGGGAACTTTGTACTGAAGGCATGTTATAAGCTTGTGCTGAAATTAACTTCTTGATTTTTTCTTCACTTCTAAGGTAGCTCTTAAATTCTTTTTGGAGTTAAGAGAAATGACTTAATTGAAATTCTCACCTTCGAACTACTTGAAATTCTCACCTTCCAACCAATTTGTGCTGATGAAATTTCCTATTTACTTTTATGTGCTCTTTAAACATGATCTATGTGCATATATTTGCTAAAATAATAGGCATCTTGAGGTCGAGAAATCGTGAGAGTTCTGTTTCGGGGAATTAAGATTAGAATCAGTACTTTGAGCATTCTGTCAAGAAGCTACATTGTGGCATATGAGAAGCTGTAATTTTCGTATCATCTTGACATGAGCTATCATTCCCGTGGATGCTAAAATGGTTACCGCTTCATTTTTTTTCCATTGTGATACAGAGAAAGCAAGGATCGAGGCCCAGGTGAAGGCTGCTGAAGAAGCTGCACAACGGAAGTTCGATGAAGAAATGAGGATGAAGAGAGAGCAGGAAAGAGAAGCAGCACGGCTGGCACTCCGCATGGTACTACCTGCTTGCGGTTTTCTGACCTGCAAGTTTATATGCTTGATGGTATGCAAGGGATAAATCTCCTCTTGTGCAGATGAAGAAGACTGTTGATATTGACAACAGTGACTTCCTAAAGGAGCTGGAGAACTTCAGCGAAACGTGGCAGTCGAATCCACCTGGCAAATTAATCGTGGATTTTATTGATGGGGACTTGCCACCGGGGTTAGGAAGCCCGCTGGAGAGGCTTGGCCTGTTCATGAAGAACGATTTTGAGGATGAGGTGGAACAGGAGATGGAGGACAGGGCATCACCCTCAATGGACGTTGACATGAGGAAAGATTTCCAGGAAGATTTAGGCCATGAAATGCAGGACAGCATATCACCCGTGACGGTCATTGGCACCACGAAGAATGACTCCCAGGGAGCGGAAATGGAAATGGAGGACAGCGCATCACCATCCACAGTCATTGACACAAAGAAAGACTCTGAAGAAGAGGGAGAACATGAGATGGTGGACAGCGTGTCACCTTTGATGGATGTTGACGCGGAGGAAGGGGAGATCAGCTGCTGACGGTAGCCCCACACCTCTGGTCATCCACATAATTTATTGGGGCCGTGAGGCAGACATCCTTGCTGGGTTGGGTTGGGTTGTTTAGATTAGGCCACCTCATAAGCAGAGTGATGAAGAAACACTAGTTTCCCCTGGTTGCGTCGTGTCGTAGAACCATGTGGAGAACATGTGTCAGCCGAACTGAGTAGTGGTTCGAAAAGGGCTTTGCTGCGGATTAAATTTCGTGGTCTTGTCAGTCGGGCAAGAGTATGATGACTCCGCTGTAGTATGTTGGATATGTTAGGTACCTATTTTTAGTGTAGTGTGAGCTCGTCGGCTGGATGACCTGTATAAAAAAGATGAGAAAAAAAATGGGTAATTTAGTGCTAGTATATATTGTCGGAGCTTATGGTGGAGCCGGCTGCAGCACACAAGCTAGAGCAATGTTCCCAGATGTGGTGAGCGCACAGTAGTACTTTGTTACTGTATTCGTTCTAAAACTTAAATAAAATGATGTCAGTCGCACAAGTATAAATGTTAAAATGTAGGTATAGCTTTGAAATAATATTTGAAGTACCCGTGTGTTTGGTTTACTATATTTCTAGATAGATGGTGGATTTTCTGGGTAACGGATGAATATCGACTCTTTCTTCCTCCCTCTTATCTCCATTGCGCCCGCAACCATGGGACGGACAGCAGATCCCGTATCATACATGCATTTGGTATACATGCTGGTCGGTGAAAAGTAAAAATCTGCTTATTTAATTAAGCATTTGTATATAAAGTTTTAAAAAAGACATGGTCCAAATTAGATTTCAATTTCACATCAATTATGTTTCTTATGACAAAAACCTTGAAAACAAGAACTCGCGTGGTTATATTTAGATAAAACTGTATTAAAGAGCATATTAGGTAGAACGTTTATTATTATTATTATTATTATTATTATTATAAGCAAAAAAAATACCATTTGGTCCGTATCATTACGCGCCACATGCCGTGGTGGTTGATTTTACACCAGATGTGTGTGTACACGAGACTTATGATAAAGAAGGGATTTGGCAGATAGATGACCGAAAAGAGAAGAGAAGAGAAGAAAGTTGATGAAACAATGCAAAAAAAAAAAAATCTATTTTGGAGAGAGAAACCGTCCATTAATATATATTTAGAGTTTTTATTTACGTGACTTGCATGGTAAGTATAGAAACCCTCTCATGGTTTATGGGTTGAGATTGCCCTTGTCGATTGAGTCTGAGCTGGGCTGGGCCAGGACAAGGTGGTATCATCCAGATTCCAGGGACATGCAGCCCGGCCTGCCTAACTATTCCTTCATTTTGCTTCATTCAGTTCCAACTCGATCCGTCTGCAGAAATGCCATTATGCCAATGCCATGGCATGGCATGGGATGACACTAGCCGCCGTGTAGTACCCGTACCTAGAGACTGACTGACTGCATGAGAGCCGGCCGCCAGATGAGATGACACTGCACGTGACCACCTGATGAAGATCTCTCGCCAGGCCAGTTGCACGCATCATCGGCGCGAACGAATCAGAGTGGCATGGCATGGCACGGCATTTACGTGTCCGTGCACACGCTGGCTAGCGGCTGTGCGCTCCAGGCCCAGGTGCTTCGCATTTACTACTCGCATCGCATGGCATCAGATCCAGTCCGTCCAGTCCAGCATTATTATTGGCGAACTGCATCTGCATGCATGCGCATGTGGACTCGTCGACGACCATCGCAGCATGCTGAATACATATACTACTGCTGCAGCTGCGAGGAAATAATGGAGCCATGCATCCATGAAATAATATTATACTACAGAAGTACTCTTAATTTATTACTCCTGGATCACTGCCATATATTATATATATATATATATATATATATATATATATATATATATATATATATATATATATATATTATGCAGTATTATACCAACAGCACGGAAATACTAAATAATACCAATATATTACTAAATAAAACTATTTTTTTCCTTAGTATAATAGCTTAGTGTAGACGTGTAGAATGCTTATGCTACATCAAACTACATATCAATATTATTCAGTATTTTCGTATGATTAGAGGAGAGCGACGTGTTGTTTAGTTGCCGTGCGAGCGAGGTGTTTAACCCCGGGTACCACGATGAGCTGATCGATCTCTCAACTCTCAAGTCTCAAGTTCCTCCAACGCTAGCTCCTTTCTACTCACGCCAACAGTGACGTCTTTGTCCTCGGCTAGCTCCAGCCGTCGACTGACTCTCACTCGCCCACACGAGCTAGCTAGCCCTCCGCCCATACAAACATACAATTCTACTCCCTCTATACATTTCAAGAATTTTAGAAAGTCAAAACATCTTAAGTTTGACCAATAATTATAGAGAAAACTATAAAGATTTATATCATCAAATAGGTATACTATAAAAATATAATTGATAACGAATGCAATCATACTTAGTTGACATCATAAATATTATTATATTGTCACATAAATTTGGTGAGATTTGAGATAGTTTGACTCTCCTTAGTCCTTAGGATATCTTATAATTTGGGATGGAGGGAGTAGTAGAGTGATAACTTTTTTATATGAAGTTAGGAAAGCTTTAATTAAATTTATAAAGCTTGTTGAGATGTACAACTTTTTTGTTTGAGATATTTTAGAGACGTAAATAATTGTTTTTAAGTTATTAGATTTTGAAATTTAATCTGTTGAACTTTTCAAATGACCAAGGATGTTGACATGTCTAAAGTTGTAGTAGATCTCAATCATTTTATATTTTTTTTGTCGGAGGTTGTTTAGAGGCTCAAATTCATTTTTAGGATATCACATTTTGAAATTCTAGATTTTTTTTAGCGACCTTGTTTGTTGACATGGTCTATACCAAAGTCATATATCTAAATGTGATCTATAAATTTGTAGTTGATATATTTTTTAATATGAGATAGTTTAGAGGTCCAAATATTCATTTTAATTCCTCACATTTTAAAGTTCAATTTTTTCTTGTATTTTTTAAACGACTTTGAACATTAATATAGTCTGTACTAAAGTTATAGATCTCAACACGATTTATAACTTTGTTCTGAGACGGTATAGCCGTGCCTAGGTCAAGTGGTCGGGATGACATAAATAACTTCTAGTGTCTGTTAATGTCATGCCTATTAGTGTTGTGCCTAACAGTGCTTTTGCTCTACAACTCTGTTTAACTGGTACAAAAGCCGGCTGATTTCAGCTGATTGAATAGTGTTCTGTGAGAGAATAAGCTAAAACAAGCTAGAAGTAGTTCAAGCGAAATATGTCGACAAAAAAGTGGTTGTCATTGTCACTCGGCTGGCCACAGGATTCCCCCCTTAGAAGATCCTGGGCTTGCGACAGGACCAAAGGAAGAGTTGCTGTAGCTGTACGTCGGATCGGAGCGAGAGCAGTGCACAGCATGACAAGGATGGTTTTGACGAGTCGACGACGACGACGAAAACGACGAATCGTCAGGTCGGTCGATGGCGCGGCGAGGGTCAACAAAAGCATGCATGTTTCCCGTCCCGAGACTTTGCGAGCATGCTGACTAGTGAGATCGATCGAGGCCAAAGGAGACTATAGCTCTGCAGCTACTAGCGGCGCAATCGACCGGCCGGCCGGCCGGCAGACGGCGCGCGGCGGCAGGCTGGAGAGATTCATGCCTTTGGGTTTCAAAGCTCACCGGCCGGCCGGGCAAGGCATGCAACTATAATGCAAGGCCTTGGTTCCTTCGTTCTCTTCCAGCCTAAGCTAGCTAGCTATAGTTACTTTCAACAACGCTTTAGTTGTAAAGCACTTGGAATCTTTGGATAGGTGGACTTTGTTGTGTAAAGAAAAGAAAGTGGAAGCATGTCAGTAGGAGATTTACATGCATGCATGCCCGGCCTCGCTCTCTGATAATAACAGAACGAAGAGTGACATTTTGGATTGCGTGTAGTCAACGACCTGCTTATCCATCATCCACTTTGTACGTGGGTTGCTATTACTAAGATTCGGCCACTGCCACTGCACATAACCAAGTCTTACAGGTTTTTATATTAGCTCAAAATAATAGTAATGGACAATAGGGAAAAGGCAGAAACAAATGAAAGAAAAACCATAAGCAAGCCATATATTATTGCTTCTCCATCCGTTTTTTTGATTATGACCAAAGCTAGCGACAACCTTCAATGCTTTGTTGGCCAAGTATATCTCCCTTGCATTCTCACACTGCAATAACATATATAAAATTGCAGTCGGCATATGGTTCCTCCAAATGTATGTAACCTGTATAAAGGAGCATATTGTGTTTCTCTCAAAACTAAGATTGTTACGTGTAAACCGAATTGCTTAGCGTAGAGCTGCAGCGCCCGGCCCAGTTCACATTCCTCCGTCTTAATGCCCATTTTTAGCTAGCTCCCAAAACATGTAAAGTGCGGATCTAGGTGTTGTTAACTCAATACCTATATAAACATGTTCCAAATAGTATTGAGTTGACATGTTGGCACTCAAAAGGAGGCGTTTAATTGTTTTGTAACAATCACATAGACAACACTTCTGGCTACTAGTCCAATTTTTTTGTCTAAATTGTTCTTTTAAAAAAATTATACCTCACTAAGGTTACCAAAGGAAAAAATCTTTATCTTAAGAGGATTTTTCATCTTTGAGATAAATTTATTAATAAACGGAGTATTATTTATTAGATATTAGTGCGTTGATTGTATGGAGAATAACCATTATTGTGTAGGCCACAATGAGAATATCCCTCTCATTAAAAAGATGAATGTTGTCTATTTTAGTTACTATGTTATGACAAACCATCATTTTATCCCAACTAGAATTGTGTGAAATGATACATTGACTAAGGTTAAAGGACCATTTAACCTTGACAAGGTTAAAGCATGGTAAGGTTCTTAGGAAACAACCATTTAACCTTGTCATGTGCCTTTCCCTAGCCAATTTAAAGGACCACCTTACCATGCTTCTTAAGTTCTTAGTAGTGTGTAATTCATGGATAGTTTCATGCAAGGTCACACCACCTCATGATGTTATTATGATATGCCATAGATGCCCCATTTGGGGGGGGGGGGGAGGGGGGGGGTCATAATTAACATGTTGCTAGCCACTGGTACGAGCATATTTGTAGCAACTTTGGTTTGAGTAAGCAGGTGGGAAATTTTTGAAGGTAGATGATGTCATTATTATTATTTTTTTGACCGGACGGAATATGTATGTGTCTATGGATCAAGATCTAATTAATAAGTTGTACATTAATTTTATCTCTTTTCTCCTTAATTACTTAAATCAACCGATATAATAAATACAATAACCACATCTAGTTATTCAAAATACACGCTGAAAATTGATCCATGTCACTTTAAAGTCTAGCTGGTTTGATTTGAAAACTAAAATTTCCACGTGATTTCAAAACTATGCTTGGTAATGGTTATACCGTCAGCACTCAGCAGGGACTATTTATTTCTGGTTTCCCTGGCCAGGGTCCTATATGCACATTTGTTGCAGATAGGCCGGTGCACGGATAGGCAAGCGTCAACTCGTGTTCAGGGCTTGAGGCAGGGGCACACGTGCGAGCTCGGAATCGGAGTGCATGCAGTCTCTCTCAGTCTCAGAGCGCTGCTGCACACACTGCAATGCATGCACAACGCAGGTGCAGCTCAGAGGAATCTATCTTGATGAGCTAGCTAGCTTTTGTAGTTTTGTTCATGAGCGAGCGAGCGAGACAGTAGTAGTATATAGCAAAAGCAAAGCCATGCATGCGTGTTGTTGCTGATGAGAGCGAGGGAGCTGCTTTTCATGCGCGCTCTGGCTGTCGACGACGACGACGACGCATGTGGCCTCTGCTGCTGCTGCTGGCTGGTCCATACTACATACACTAGTACTCCTGTATGCGACGATCGCTTTCGATTTTCATGCTTAGAGCATAGCATATATACTAGCATGCTTGACAGCATGAGTGCTATATATATATATATATATATTTTAATGTGCTAGACTGCTAGCTAGCCTATCATGAGCTACGATCGGCGAGCTGCTAGCTAGCTGAGCTGATTGCAATTCGATCTCGATCGTCAACAGAGGACGATTGGCAAACCTGACCTCACCTCATCTGACAGATGAAAAGCGATCCCGGCCGTGGACGTACGCTGCCGCTAGCTGCTTTCATCAACTTTTGATTTCTTGCAGAGAATTTATTAAATTCGCCCATGTTGTTATCATGCATGTTGGGATTATTAATTTGATGAGCATATATATTGTGAATGATGTATACACCGAATGGCTACAAACCAATGTGAGTATAAACAACAACCGGCCTACTCTTTAAATTTAAAATTATAAGTCATATTTTTTTATAAAAAAAAAAGCTAAAACCACATTTACAATTTGAGGAGAAGGAGCAGGAGGAGGAGGAAGTATGTATAATCAAGACACATGGTACATTAATATTTTTGTTAATTAGGGCTGTCTTGTGGCATAAGTAGTTTTCACTTCACTAGCACCAAAAAGCTTAGGGCATGTTGCATTGGTGCGTTTATAGCTCCGGCTCTAATAATGACAGATTCAATCAACCAAAAAAAGACGGAGGAGTTGGACCAAATGGTAGAAGTGAATGAGCTGTTTTTTTACGTACTTAAGAGGAACCAGAGTTATGTTTTGTGTACGGAAGAGGACCTAGATTTTGAGGCTTCTTGGGCTTTGGCTCCGGCGTATGAGCTGTGCCAAATAGACACTTAGAGGCACCTTTTAAGCCTCATCACCACCATTTATTTCAAGCCAATAGTTTAAGTATAACAACCATTTATGTACTTGGTAGAGATGTTAAGGAGACATGTTTGGATCCACTCAACTAAATCTTAGACAAAGTCTCCAAACATGAACTTAGACCAAAATTTTAACAACCCCCAACACACACACCCCAAAAAAACACTCTAGACCATTAATGATGGCATTGGACACTACTTCCAAACATTGTGGTGAAATAAAGTGGTCTAAGGTTTTGGTTCCTCTCACCAAAATACGATTTTCCTTCCACCTTATCTCTTCCCTCCTACACACACTTAAAATCAGAACCGTGTGATCACCACTCGCCAAACTTCTGGTTCGTTTACACTTTCCACCATGTACTTGGCAAATAGGGTGCTGATGTTGTGCCCTTTTCCTGCCTCCTCATGTTTGCAACAATTCTCGACACACCCATCAATCCTCTGCGTTGTTGGAACTACACAGCTACCCCACACCATCTCCCCTTCTCTTGTCTCAAGCCACCAGCTGTGGTGCTTAGGAAGGTCATGGCAGAGGTCCTACATCGTCTCGAGATCCACCTCCATGTACTCGTATCCTTTACCATCAACCTCCTTAGTGTATTGCTCCCGCATGGACACAAAAGTCTTTTGGTTGAATGAGATCTAAACTTTATATAGTTCATGATCCAAACATTTGTATGGTCTAAAGTTTCGTGGCTAAAGTTTAACCCAAAACTTTAGAAGTGAGAGTAAGCATCGATCTAGGCCCATAATTTAGTTTTGGTGATTAGTGATAACACAATCATTGTGTCTAACGTATGCTTTGTAGAGGCATTGCAAGTTAGTTAAACAATGACGATTGATTATGTTGGGTAACCAATGGTTTTCATGCCCCTATGATTCGTTTTCGCTTCGGATTTCAATGGATGAACAACAACGTTGAGGTCAGACTAGTTCAAAATCTGGTTGGGCATTTGAGAGACACTTAGAGTAGTTTAGAAGTTTATTTTTCCTATGGCCGTACTATAAAAGGGATATGAACGGGTAGCTAAACCTACATAAGTCTAGTGAGTGGATGTGATGCACACTTATTAAATTTAGTACTAGGTAGCTTAGAGAAACTGTTTGGCATCACTAATATAATGATAATGTTATGCACACTCATACAAGGCCATATATGTTTGGTGCCACTCTAGCTCTGTCTTTGCTAGCAACTCCAGCATTGGAGTCGGAGGATCTCTGTATGCTCATGCACTGAACTTCAAAGAGAGGAGAAGCGCTAGCTTCTACACCTTTGGAAGAGGAGCCAAAGCCAATTGCATGTATGGAGGAGAAGATGCGTTTCTAGGTTCTTTGGTAGCGGATTGAACACCAACAGAGGATCTACGCTAAAGGCGCCCTAATGAGTCAACATGAGTGCTTTTTAGTAAGGCTTGATGTTTGTTTGAACGGTGATGACACATTGTCACACTTCTTGTACAAATATAATCTGTCAAATCCATAGCTAACAATTTTGTTGCCACACATTAGGTATGCTTTGGAAAAGAAATTGATCAGTTAATGATAAGTGGGCTAGAAGGTATGGTAAGATGTAATTGTGCCAAACAACTGTTTAAGTTACTGTGGCATGTCTAATTGCAGCGTAGCAATGTTTGGCCATGAACAAACCATGCCCTTATTAGTTTAATTTCCACCTTAATATAGAGAGATAAACATAGAGTTTAACTCGAGCAATTTTTTGCCTAACAAAGGAATGGGATTATGTTTGTAACTTGCAGTAAGTTAAAAGATATTTTTACAGTACTATTCTAGATACATACACCAGCTAATAAGTGCAAGTTCCCGGCCTTCTTAACTTTGGAGGACAGGGATATATAGGACATACGCGTGGGAAAAGATACTTTTGCCAGCAAGCTAGTTTGCCTTTCAGCGCAGTGCTATGTTGAGAGTACCATCACGGTAATTATATAAATGCATGGATGAAATACAGTTAGTTACTGCATGCATTACGACAACAGTCATCATGGTTAACGTTAGATCGATATTATTTGACGATCGAGCAGACAATTAATGCACTACCAAAAAGATAGATTTCTCCTAGTGTAGCACATGAGAATTCTCACTAGCATACATTTACTAAGGAAAGTTTATACTAAATTTTTGAATAGAAAAACAATAGAAGAACTCCACATCACTAGGAGAAATTTTAGATTTTGGTAGTGGTGGCCTGCTTGTTTGACTGGCCGGCCGGAACCACATATATACCAGCAGCAGCTTGATAGCTATCGCCTATTTCTCTGCGCATTCTGTCGAGAGACTTTAACCCAGATATGTACGAATGCAGCAAACAGTAGCATGCATGTCTTGTTTGTGTGTAAATAAATTACTATACATATATATGCCTGTCTCTACCATCCACACATTTGATCGCAAGGCTAAGCTCTACTACTATTCAATAATTAATTAACGACATTGATCGATGCATGGGGATAAATTAATTGAATCTGATGATGATCTATAGCGACAAGTAAACGACAACACATGTATTAGTGAGTACTATGCTGTGCAACATGATGAGCAATAGTAGATACTCTTTCCATCTCAAATTATAAGGTCAAAGCATCTCAAGTTTGATCAAAATTATGTGATAATATAATACTCTATCCATTCTAAACTATAAGACGTTTTATCTTTTCTAGATATATTACTGTTAGTGTATATCTATATATATGCATAACAAAAGCTACCACTACCGGAGACGCGCTCTTTGCCGAAAACGTTTTATAATTTGGAATGGATTAAGTAACTTAATTTATGATGCCAATGAAGTATCGTCATTAGATTTTTCATCAATTATATTTTCGTAGTATACCTATTTGATGTCATAAATCTTTATGATTTTCTAATTAATTTTGGTCAAACTTGAGATGTTTTGACTTATCTCCAAAATTCTTAGAATGACTTATAATTTGGAATGAAGGGGTATTATATATACTATGGACAACCAACATTTCATGGCATTGGCATGCATGCTGCTGCTACTGTTGCTGCTTCTGCACAAATTAAACACAGCCGTACCGACGATGAGATCCGACAAATTAAATTACTGGATGGTGATATACATACAGAAGCATACATAGTGAACTTTTCGACGTTTCTGCAGGCCGTGTAAAAAATGAATGGTGTGTGATCCCACATCCTGCTGCTGCATGCTGCTGCTGCTGAATGTTTTATTACCATGTGTTGCTATAGCACTGCTGTTGTAAGGGCAACTACAACAGTGTTAAAACTGCTAGCTCATGGAATTTTTATTTAATAAAAAGAGAGAATATGATTCATGAAAAGATAAACTCATGTGTCTATGCTCACACGTTATTCTGTAGTAACATATCAGGTTCCTCTATCTTTTTTTTAAAGTTCATATGACTTAGGAAGTTTGACTCTGTTGCTCAGGGGTGGCTAAAGGAGTAGTTATCACTCTCGGTTTTAGAGAGGGGAGTAATATATTTTCAACCAAAAAAAGAACTCCATGCATGGTTTCCGTCCACCACTACGACCTGCTCTAGCTTATCTATCTCTTGAAGCTCAAACAAGTACAAATCTAGCTTACTCATTTCTTTTAGCAACAAAATGTCCCATATATAATTGTTAAAATCATGATTCTGTGATGCAATTTTATGGCTTTGCCATGCATCCTAGCTAGTTTATCAGGTTGATTCTGAAATTCTAATAGTTACGATTACTCTAGCTAGCTATGTGCTTTGGATCCTACCATTTGATCGAGTTCCAATCCGATCAAGGACGATCACGATTTTAACAACGGCCTTGCAACATAAAATGTATTATGTAAAAAATCAAGCGTACATACAAGTCCCAAATTAATGGCATGAGACAAACATCAATCTCGTACGTTCTAGGTCAAAAGCCGGGAGTAGTACATTCATCACTAACTGTTCATTCGTTGTGAGTTGTGTAAAGATGGTTTCTGTAGCGGTCAGTATATATTAGTATGATTGTTTTTTTAACATAGTATGATTGTTTTTGTGTGTGAGTGATGATGCAATGTGGAGGACACTACTGGAGCCGGCCGGCTGGACAGCCAGCTCGAACATGAGGTGCCAATGCATATGTATACTATGCACGAGAGGTATAGGTTGTAGGTACTGTAGATAGCGAGCACTTTGGTCATCGATGTATATTTCTTCAGTTCAGAGCGAGTCTACAGTCTACACATGATTCGATCAGATCGAGCTAAGTAAGTGGAGCATCGTTTTGTGATTAACCCATGATGATCCTTGGAAATGGAGACGACAGGAGTAGCATGCGGCCTTGCCTCTGTTTGAAAAACTTTGGAGAGAGAGAGAGAGAGAGAGAGAGAGAGGAGGAGGATGAGGAGCAGCAGCAGCAGTGCAGCAGGGGCTAGCTAGAGGTGGAGTAGTGTGTGAGAGTGAGTGTGAGAGCAGGGAGTGTGTGGAGGTGAGTGAAGAGACCTGGTTGGCGCTGTTGGGGATGAGCTGTCAGCAGCATTAGATGCTCCCCGCTCTGACACTCCGCACCTGCGATGTCTCCCAACCCCATCGCTCCGCTGCCCCCGCTCCCGTCTACCCACCAACGCACATCCATTCACCATGCACATATATCATGCAGGGACTCTAGAGTAGTACAGTACATCATTGAATTGAAGAAGCCAAAGATGATGGTTGTGGTGGTGCATGCTGGTCGATCTCCTGCCATAGAGCTACTCCCCTCTGGTCTCAGTTCACCTCTCTCTTACTCTTATGTGTACTTTGTGTGTATCTAACTTATGTGTTGTCCTCTGATTCGATCAAATGAAACAAAAAAGACACGGTTATATGGCCGAGCATTTACTTTTATCGTAAACTCATTAGTGTTAGATGCTATAAATTGAAACATTAAACTTAGGTAATTAAATACTACATCAGCCTAGAAAAGAACGTAATTCAGTTCTATATATACCTAGTCAACATATATCTAAAAGTTTGATCAAATCTATAGATCGAAAAGAGTATGAACAGCTACATGTGTGGCACAAAATAGAGATACTATGCAAATACATTTCATAATTGACTGATAATAGATACTTATTATGTCTTGTTCGCTTGGCTTATCAGTCATGGTACATTGATACATTATTTTTATCTCACACCAAAACAACCAAAAACATCATCAATCGGCTTATCAGCTGTAGAAATGATCAACCGAACATGCCATAATATCTAGATCGTAAATATTTTTTGATGTATTTTTTTATATAAACTCGGTCAAAGTTATTAGGATATGGTTTTGACTCGGTATTATTTCTAGAATTGTGTTGTTGTTCAGACAGATGGAGTAGGCCAGAACTATAAAGATGGTGGGAGAAGAAGTTAATGATTTATACGACTAACTTATGCTGAATAGAGAAGGGTAGAAAAAAATATTAAGATCATTATTGATAGTGGTGTGCATTAATGACAAGAGGAAACCAAACCCCCTCCCTCTGCTATAATAATACTAAACTCCACTATAGTTAGCTACTATACTTATACTAATGTATTATGTCTTAGTTCATCCTATGACATCATCATCATCAACAAAGAAGTTGTTGCTCACAGGTTGGCAAGTAATAAGATAAGTGACAACAAGGATATAATGTGTGGGAGGGGTGAGTTTGTGGGGGCTTTCTAGCGTTTCTCAGGCGTGTCTCGGCTCAAAGGGAAAAGGGGCCGCTCTGCCCTCTTTAGCTCCTCTTTGGGCTCATCATTCCAAGGCCCCACGAATGAGTGGCCTACCAGCAGCCATACTTACCAACTGCTAATTACATACCACCCCTCCCTATGGCTCAGCTCCAAGGCCAAATCTCTATTTGATTCTATTTGTTAATTAGTTTTTTCTTGGAAAACATGATTAGTGTTAGAGTGAATTAACCCTTGTTGCTCAAAAGAAAAATATATTAGAGTGGGCCCTTAAAAATGAAAACATGCACAAACAATTAATCTTTTGACTACTCTAGAAAAGAAAAATACAAACCATTTTGGTTATCATGAACCTTGCATGATGCTAGCTACTTATATAGATTTGATTAATCCGTTGGAATTGTGGAACATATATAAACATAAATATATGTATGAATGGGAGGGGAATGATATGAACATGAACAATGTGCTGTCACGGGAGGGGCTGTAGCCATGGAATCGTGGAAAGGAGGAGTGCACGCAAGAGTATCATGTTCCGTATTTAGGGTTTGTTTGACACACATGTTGTGAGCTATTTTTTTGTCAAACATTTATTTTTAAATTACTTTCATAGATAAAATTATTTTTCTTCTCATCTCAAAAAAACATAAATTGGATGAAACTAAAAAAAAAGTAGTTTATATCATCTCTCTTTCTCATTTCTCTCTCATCCATATATGAAGCTGTTGGTGAAGCTATATGTTTTATCAAACAGTTTTTTTCAAAACAACCTAGCTTCCCCTAGAAAGTTGTTTATAAACTTATTTTTTAAAAACAACTTCACAGGTAAAATTAAGGTGTCCCAACTAGACCCTTAGCAGGACATTGTAGAAAATAAGGAGCAACGACATAATTTAGGGTCTGTCTGGCACAACTCGTTGTCTTTTTTACTATAAACACCAATTTTCAAAACAACTTTACGAGTGAAACTATTTTTCTTCTCCGGCCTCTATAATGTGAAGTTGTTTTCACACACACTTGTTCTAATACACCTCAACTTCATGATATTAATTATTTTACAAAAAAAAACTTAGATGGTATAGCTAAACTATACCAAACAAGACCTTAATTATATCCAGCTTGATTTTTCCAAATTATACCCTCCCACGCCGCCAGATAATAATTAGTCCAGCTCTCTCCCTCCAATCGTACAAACAAACTTTCCACTTCCGATAGATTAATTATCTCTCTCCTCTCTCCTCTCTCCTCTCTCCTCTCTGTCTCTCAAGTTTGAAAGATCACCATGCACGCGTTCACACCAAGGGATCAACTCGACGAATCGTTGCCAATCGGGAAATGGCAATGGAAACGCTCCATCAGCTAGCTGCTAGCTGTCCGGCCGTTATTGATTTTATTCATACATAATTAACCTCCATATTAGCCTGGACCAGCAGATATATGAATATATGCCATGGTCGTCGTCGTCGTCGGTCGTCGGACACATGATCCATGGATCCATCCATCACCCCTACTACACCAGAAAAATCTTAGAGAGAGAGAGAGGATGGATCGGAGGAGGAAGAAGAAGCAACGAGGTTAAGGTAGGCCCTGGCCAGCAATAGCTTTTTTTTTCTGCTTAGGAAATTAGGGGTGGCCATGACATAATCATCAAGAGAGAGAGAGCACCCAACCCCACCCCCTTCTTTCTCTCTCGTCAGTCATCACCATCCTCCCTCTGACCTCTCTCCCTCCCTCCCTGCTGCTTCAATTCTCTCTCCACCACGTCCCCCTCTCTCTTTCTCTTTCGTCTCCCAGCCCCACACCTCTGATCTCCACTCCCCCCCCACCCCCACATCCGCGTCTACCACGCACGTGCAACGGTGCACACACGCCGCCGCCGCGTCTTCCTCCGCTCCCCGTCCGTCCGGCGAGCCGACGCCAACGCACGCCGCCGTCGCTAGTGCTGCATGAAGGCGCGCACCACGCGGCCGCCGGGAGAGCAACCGCAGCTACCTCCCTGACTCCCTCCACCTCCAAAGGTAGCTTCTTTCGCTCAAGGAAAGGAAGACCAACGAACAGGGGTCGCATCAGCTAGCTAGCATCATGGACGCGCCGTCGAGCAGCACCAGCACGAGCACCAACAGCAGCCGGAGCGCCTCCGAGCAGCAGCAGCAGCAGCAGCACCGCCACCACCACCACCACCAGGCGGCGGGGCACCACCAGCCACACCACCCGTTCTACTACGCCGCTGCTGCCAACGCGGCCGGGATGGCACCGTTCATGGGGTCGCTAGCCATCGCGCCCTCCACCGCCACAGGTGAGGTGCAGCAGCTGGCGACGCAGCAGCACCAGCAGTCGGCGGCGGCGGTGGCGGCGCCAGCAGGTGCAGGATCGTCCGGCGGCGGCAGCAACAAGAAGGCCGTGGTTCCCGCGGCGGGGAGCAACAGCAACAAGCGGCCGACCAAGGACCGGCACACCAAGGTGGACGGCCGCGGGCGGCGGATACGGATGCCGGCGCTGTGCGCGGCGCGGGTGTTCCAGCTGACGCGTGAGCTGGGCCACAAGACGGACGGCGAGACCATCGAGTGGTTGCTGCAGCAGGCGGAGCCGGCCATCGTGGCGGCCACGGGCACCGGGACCATCCCGGCCAACTTCTCCTCGCTCGCCGTCTCCCTCCGCTCCGCCGCCGGCGCGGCAGGCTCGTCGCATCACCCGTCCTCCGCGTCCCGCGCCGCTGTCACGGCGGCCTTCCACCACCTCCCGCAGGCGCAGCATGAGGTCGCCGCCGCCATGCTCGGCTGGAACCATCATCACCACCACCAGCACCAGCAGCAGCAGCTCCTCCCGCCGCCTCCGCAGCCGCAGGATCCCGGCGCCGGGGAGTTCATGAGGAAGCGCTACAGGGAAGGCGCCGACGACCTGTTCAAGGACCCCGCCGCGCGCCAGCATCATCCCGACGACGGCGGCTGCGGCGGTGGCGGTGAGGCCGAGGAGCAGAAGGCCCGCGTCACGCCAGCCACCGCAATGTGGGCCGTGGCGCCCAACAGCGCCGGCGGCGGTGGCGCCTTCTGGATGCAGCCCACGTGGGCGTTCGGCGGCGGCGGCGGCGGGAGCGCGGTGCAGGCGCCGCTCCAGTTCATGTCAACAAGAAGCGGCAACAACTTCCCCGCTGGCACGATGGACGCCAACATCGGCATGCTCGCTGCGCTCAACGCTAGCGGCGGCGGCGTCCAGCAGCAGCAGGAGGAAGGGCAGCCGCCGGAGATGGCCCAGCGCCACCGCGGCGCGAACGGCGGCGACGCCGGCCGTGGCGCGGCGAGCCCCCAGTAAGGATCCATGGAATCGATCGATCGATCGCATGATGAGGTAGCAATGCTGGTGGTGCAGGCATTTGGCGGCGATTAGGGCAGAGTTAGTGGCTTGATTAATTAGGTGATTGCTACTGCTCTACTTGTGATGAGTTCGTTGATTCATTGGTTGCTTCTTAGTTTATTCTTCGATCAAGGATTATTTTAGTTTGCTCGTTGGATTAATTAATCTATGATATGATATTGTGCTGATGGATGGGAGTGATGATTAGCTGTGGGTCCGCTTAAATCACAAAAAGGATCAGACTACTGTCAATTCTTCTTATATGCTATGGTGACACACACCAAGAAGATTGCTGAGAGATTTGTACGTACAGTCATTGTTGCTTTTTGCTACCTACATATACATGTTGATTGATCTAGGGCTCTAGGCCTTTTATTTGCAACAACTACAACTTAACCCTAACTGAAACAAGGGGATCCTGGTTATTAGACTAGCTAGCTCTTGCATTATTCTTTCACACAACTGAGATTATAATAAGTCACACTTTAAACGACAATCTAAATCGTCCTTAATAAATGATACCATTGTTAAGGAATGCTTTTACCAAAAGATTGGTTTTGTAGGCAAGTTAATTGACTAGAGTGTACGTATATATGATCCATGTTTCCCTCCTATTTTTTTAATTAAAAAGTTTAGATTAATAAAACTTTAGAAGTTCACTTGAAAATACTGGGCTTGCACTAAAACTTGCATTGAAGATTGGACCTTTCTAGCACAACTTCAATCTTTCAGCTAATAGATAGTAGTAAAAATAGAAAATTTTGACTACAACTGTATTAAGTTTCCACCTGAGAATCTAGAATAATAGAGCTAACACAAAAGTGACAGCCGTCTTTCCGGTAACAGTCAACAGTGTAGCTGTTGGTGATATATATAGCATAGTTTTGTGTTTGGGACAAGTTGCCTAGGCATTGAAACAGGAGAAGAGAGGTGTTGATCATCATCATTGATGTTTATTTGATCAAATAGCTTTCATCATAGTGTGCTGAGTTATTTATGTGCTTAACTAATTAAGCTATAACAATGACAGCTGACGCAGACGAGGTGTTAATCATGAGCACTTGCAGTACTTTAGACCGACTAGTATATATCTATCAAAACAGTTAGTGTCCTTAGTTATATATGCTATAAAAACTTTAATGTTAATTAACGACGTCAATTCCTTTGGTAAGCTCACATGTTTTTTTTTTACTTTATGTAGCTAAAACGGGTTTTAAAGGAGGAGATTGAGCGCTAATTTGGTCACGATTTGTTTGGGTTCAGCTAGCTGGAGTGCCTGGAGGCGCCATGTTATATTGTTAACAAAATACATATCCACTTTATACAAGATGCTTTCAACAAGGTTTTTTCGCTTCAAGGGGAAAGTTTAACTCTATTATTATCCCTGATTCTCTCCTATTTTTTTTATAAAAAAACTTTGGATTCAAAAGTTCATATATTTAGCTACAAAAGTATTGAACTTGTACTCAAAACAATAGTACAAAAATCAGCATAATTTAAAATTTCAACTAAGAGAAATGAAAATTTCTATTACTCTAACTTTCCACATGAGAATGAGAATCTTGAATAATATTGGGTTGGACGACAAGGTGACAGAAGTCTTTGCCAGCAACAGTATAGTGTAGGCGTTGCCAGAGTAGGTTTTTGTCCTTAGTAGAGCTTGCTTATTATACTTTATTAAAATAGAATGAGGGATATGGAACTAGTACGTGTTAATCATCATCATCATCACCTATAGGCAAGCTATATATGCATAACATATATATTTAATTTTATCAGATAATGGCTGTAATAAGGTCAATGCTTAGCAATCAGATAAAGCTAAACGAAATTAAGCTGCTAATTAAAAACATTTAAAACTATCCAAACCTTTTCTAGTAATGACAAAGTTAGTTTCATCAAATATTATTAATGCCAAGATTGAAGACTTATGTAAAATGAAGTGTACATTTTCAAATACATGTTCGATCGGTTACAGGCGCACAAAGAAGTAATTTTGAGGTTAAGGTTTTGCACATAGGTGTGCAAATAATCATGGAATAAGTCCAGTGTCTGGAGGGGCTCGACTGGATTCGATTTTGCACATATATAAATAAAATTCGTAAATAAATGCTCGACACTCGATTCTTCATTTGTTTGGTGAATGCATCCCAGATTGTCTCGATCTAGGAGTAGCTTCCTGCTAGTTGATATATCGAACGGTTGGGCTAGCTACTACTAGGTAGGTGTTTCCATGGAATATTAGAACCCTGAAATTAAGATATATAGCCAAAACCTACCGTCAGATCAAAGATTCGCTGCATTATTATTCTTTACACATAGGATTTGGACTCTCGACCAGTGCTTCCAAGAGTTTTAGTGGCAAGTTGATTAATGGAAGGATTCTGTACGTGCTTTTCTTCTTTAATTTGATTGATGGATCACCCCGGCTTTAATTAACTTCTTTGCATGTATATATATCCAACAACAGTGTCATGGATTGACACAACTTTTGTCATATTCGTACTAATAGTCTATGCTTTCTCGTGACAAAGCTTCAACCCAAATCAAACGCAATAATCTAATAACAATTTTAAGGAGTGACACAAAGAACTTCGTTGTGTACTTAATTGCGAGATGGAGAAAGAGAGAGGGAGGCTTGAGAGATTTATGTATACGTCATTATCATGAATACTAAATAATATTGACAAAGGTGGTCTACTGAATTATACTAAATATTTTTTTCAATGTAACATCTTGATAAACTATAATTATTTTACACCTAAGATGTAGAATAACACTTGTATGTACGTAATAGCGCATAATGATATATAGAGAGGTTTGGTCACTAATGCGTGATGTCGCAATTAGGTATAGGAATCCGTACGCATGCTACAAAGGATAACTAAAGAGGAAAAAACATAACAAGAAAAATAAATAAAGATGGACAAGGAGAGGGCACTATCATTGGAACAAAAAAAATTAACAAAGCGGGAAACGTCATTATCTACCATGATATGTTGGCAGACGATATTTTATTAATAATGGCAGACGATATTTTAGTTTGGTGTGTTCATGTCGTGTTGCCCATCATGCATGTCAGCTGCCCTGCTAATCCATCCTCAGCGTAAATCTCAAAGCACATCTAACGGCACGACTCACGACTCTGGCTTCCGTCTGCCTGTTCCTGTCGCTGCACAGCGCAATCGAAAACTACTGCTCAAAGGAACATCGATCATCAATCTTCCACAACTTCAATAACTCTAACCATGGATTTTATTTAGAGAATGGAAACAAAAGTTCTGGTTTCATGATTCCTCTAAAAGGAAGAATTAGACCAATTATTATAAACTGACATGAAAAATAAAAATCAGGAAACTAATTCTAATGTCCAAGACGATAAGAGAAACTAGGAAGCAAACTGAAACATTGCACTAGACCCTAAAAGTATGTCTCGTCCTGTTCGCTTGGCTTATCAGCCATCGAAACAGGATTTTTTCTCTCACAACAAAACAGCTAAAAACAACATCAACCGACTTATCAGCCACCGAAACGATCATCCGAACAGGGTCGCTAGCCTCTACAATGAAAGTCGTGTACTCATACAACCGTTGTAATTGACTTTAAAATTGGAGCCATTATGTGCCTTCGGAACGGTAAAAAAAATTGTTTTTGGCTTTTGTTAAAAATAAAGTCATTTCTTGTCAGCCATATATATTGCCCAACACACAACCGATGTTTCTATCAAAATAAGCAAATTTTGTTTGTGGTGACCTAATTTTGACTATCACCAAACAAGTGACACAATACATGAAGATTTTGTTTTTTAAAAGGACCGTTTTGTGTGTAAACCCCAAACAAAAGCTACAATAATAAATGACAATTCCTTGCATGAAGTTGTTAATGATATGTGTGATCCTGATAAGAACAATGATAGGATCATATAATGCAGGATTGTAACTATTAGAATCGTAGAATCATAGATTCTACGAACACTGTTCTAAAATAGAATTCGTTTGATTTTTTCATCATAAGTTTGACCACTCGTTTTAAGAAAATTGTGCAAGGCTTGCTTTATTAATAAAAGTTTTTAAAATAACTTTAATTTAACTATGTTTGCATATTTATTTTAAATAAAATAAGTGGATAAACTTAGAGTAAAAAAATTCAAATAAACTAAAATTTGAAACGAAGAGTATCTGTTAATTTGTTAATAACATAATATTAGAACCAACGCAACCGACTATAAATTTGTACCGAAGTCGTAAAACGGGCAGCACTTTGCTCTTGAACGACAATTAACATTAGGAACGTTCCAGATTTCGCTGTTAACGGCGTAAGAAAATAGAGAGAGAAAGGAGAAAAAAAGACTGCGAGAGAAAATCATTGAAAAATGGCAGTGATGCATGAGCAACATGACTGATGTGTGATGTGAAGTAGACGTCGGTTGCAGCATCAGCTGGTCCGATCCAACTCGGAGCAAGCAGAAACAGAAGCAGCATGGAGTGGCGTGGCGAGAACCAATGGGTGTTGCAGTGAGAAAGGGGCGAGGCAGCAGAGCATAGCAGAGACGGGCGGCCGGGCGCAGGCCACAGCGTGCTCCGGCAAGTCATTGGCAACGCCCAGTCGGTCCGGTCACTGTGCTCCGGCAAACTTTTTTGGCTGCTTTATCACGGATAAAACGCTCCCCTTTCTTTCTTTTTTTTACCCCTTTCGTGCTGCAGGCAGGTTTTTTTTTTCTTCCTTGTGTGCGGCAATGGAAAAGCTTCTGAATTTCGTGTATGGCGTCCACCGTCTGCTTTTTCCTCAGAGCAGAGCAAGCTACTGCTGCAGCTCACCAGTACATGCATCCATCCATCAAATTTGGAGAGAGGCAAGAAAAGGCTGGATTCTTTGTCCACCACTCCAACAAAATCTCCCTAGTAACTACGTACTTATTTCATTATTGATTAATCTCCAGGAAAATCGCAAGAGACGAGGAGGACTGCGGCTGTTTACGGTTTCAGACTGAGTCCGTTTTGCGAACCAAACAAGCATGCTGACGCTGGACAGTTGCCTGACATGGACTCCCTAACAAAATTCTGTGCACTGACTTTCCTGCGTGCAGTGCAGGGCCGTCTCCGACAGCGATGGGGAAGACATCGCCGTCAGGGTCAGGCACAGGCATCAGCCCGTCACTATTTCTGCATCTTCGCCATGGGTGCCCACAAGCGTGTGAAACCTCACTCTGGGATTCATTCATTCAATTCAATTCAATTCAACCATCCCCCGACCTGCCGACAGAGCGGCGGTTCCGGCAGCACCACCAGCAGCAATACAAGTAATTTCCAGGTCCAGGTCCAGCCAGGATCAGATCAACATGGACGCTGCCACATTTTCTGACCATTTTCAACCATCAACATCACACACACACACACACACACACACACACACACACACACACACACACACAAACGGGATGGTAATGACTAATGAGTAATGACAATGGTGAGAGAAATAGTCTCACGTGATTTTGTTACATGTGTTTAGGCTCACCCAAGTAGTTCTACTTCTACACTACTATAGAATCACTGCACATTCTTCTTTGGAAATCACTGGGAGATGAGATGAGATGGGCTGCCGGAACTAGGGGTTGCCTCTCGTCGGGCGACAGACGTGGTTGAGCTTCTTGGCGTGGTCAGGCCGATGGTGCTGGGTGCGGCACATGAAACCGTACCAGCAGCTCTCCCTGTCGGCGGCATCAGGTGGAAGAAGCTGCAATAACAGAACACCACGATTGCCATTAGCGGACCAATGGGATCAAGTCAAATAAATAAATGAGGCAGTGCTGTGGCCCTTCAGGATGTTTATATATACATATTTTTTTTGCTCTTTATGTGTCTATTATGTGCTGATTCGGCTTAAAATGAAAGCTAACTTTCTTTTTTTTTTCATGGAGACTGGGACCTACATATATATAAATAACGAGGACAAAATCTTTAGCATCTTGTTTCTTAAGAGAAAACATTTGTTATTCTAATTGGGGTATTTGAAAGCAACAATAGTTAGGCAGTCAGCACTGGCCTTTTCTTGGCCAGCTCAAATAGTCAAGGATTTAACATGAAAGAAACTCACACATCGGTATGTAGAATTGTAAAGTTAAACCTAACTCTTAACTTCGCACCAATCAGTGGATAATTCAGAACCATGTTGGGTTTTAACAGCTCAAGCATTTAAACACAAAATTTAACAAAAAACTCTGGGACCACAGGAATGACATTAAACTACCGGTTGTGCAATCAGCCATATGGACCTTGCCATGACTTTTTGAGTTTGATTGAATGTATGTTTTAGCTCGAGTGTAATATAGTAGTCATTTGCAGAAATTAGGTATGCCTGTCAGACCTATTCATAGGCTTCTTGACAGGGGAAAAAATGTAAGGTTTTAAAGATAATATTTTTTTTTTTAAAAAAGAACATATTATTTTGGGCTTCAGGTCAGAATTTAGGCTCAGCCATGTCAGGAGGATTTGGCCTGCCATTTCAGTGGCACACCTTTTAAGGGCCAACCCCAGAATATGAACAGGTCTAGTAACAAATCAACTAACAGATAAACATCTTGTTGCAACATAGTGCAATGTTAGACTACCAAGGTAGTCAACATAAGAATGTTCAGTATACATACATTTCGGGGCATTGATACACGGAACCAGTAGAGCAGGAAATCAATGAACTTGCTGTAGCAATGGCTGCACTCATTTGAATTCATAAAATGAGTCAATACAACATAATTTAGTAGACAACAATCTTCTGAACTAAGAAAAAGTTCTTACTTGCAAATATATGTCCTGGAAGTAATTGCATCCACATTATTCAATTGCAACCTTGAGCGATCTACATAAATCATACCAACAACACATGTCAGTGCAAACTCAGGCATCTGCAATAAGACACAGGATGTACAGTAAAGCCCAGTAAGTAAACCTTGTGCCAAATACTTACAAGAGATTCATTTTCATAATGTGAATAAGATTAATTGAACAAGTTAACACAGCAGAACTTGAATAATTTAACTGAACAAATATACAGTTATATGTGTATAAAGTTATAAACCTTACAGTTACGCAAAACTAAAAAAAAAAAAAAAACTGATGCAACAACCCATGAAGGAATGAATCATATACAGTCAATAGATACTAATTTATGATTTTTTTTTGTTGATGTTTAATCAGAAATCACCAGAAAATGAGAACATGATGTAATGTTGGTAGCTGGAGATGACAAATGTCAACAGTTCAGTCAATGAAAAAGAAATCCAGTTCCAGTTCTGAGCAACTGAGCAAGCAAATTACAAAGGAATATTCTTTTGTCATGTGGTTCATGCCAAGGAACAGTTAGGGTCTGTTTGGCATGGCTTCTCCCTGGCTCCTCCGGAGGAGCCTTGCCAAACGTTTTTCCTGGAAAAACCGTTTTTAACAAAAAGCAGGAGCTGGAACCATTTTGGAGGAGCCACAAATTGTGGCTTCTCCAAAACAGCTCCTGCTCCTCCGGAGGAGCCCCTCAAGAGGAGCCCTGCCAAACACGCCCTTAATGTTTATAATAGAATATTCTTCCACTCTCATCAGTCCATCACATGCACACCAAAAGTAAAATCAACTCTGAAGATTGCAACATACCAATTTCCATGTTATCAAATTTTGATATCCACTCTGAGATTACAGCTTGCAATGTTTTGCCTGATTGCTGTATGGATCTTTCTGTAATCTAGAAAACAAAAGAGGAGAAACCATAACATTTGAAACTACACGGGCCAGGGATATGATAATGATGGAATATTCCTACATCTTTTTCATATGGATTGCCTCCATGAACTGTGTCAGGAAGTGCAGAGATGTGTCGCTGAGAGATCTGCAATATTACACATCTGCATTCAGAACATTGCCCAGTGATGGTTAAGCCAATCACTTGTATCTTACTTTATGCTTTACTATTTGTTGTCTAGCATTTGCCGGCTTGCTTTAGCAGCCTTGTAAGCATCTGCTTTAGTAGGTGGCTGCCTCTTTGCCTATATAAGCAAGAGCAGACCCTCCCTAGAACGTAATCCTGAACTCTGCCTTTCAATTCAATCCAAGCGGCCTCTGGGCAAAGCTGCCCTTTGGCCTTACCCTGATCCATGAGTGGCCAACAATTGGTATCTAGAGCCTAGGGTTTTGGAAGAGAGGAGAGGATGTCCACCGAGAGCTCCAAAGCCCGCGCTGCCGCCGCCGCTTCTGCGGTTGTGCAGAAGGACGCTGGGACATCCGGTGCGAAGGCCGACGACCGCACGACGCGCCTGGCTGCCGCCGAGGCAGCGGCGGCCGCTGCGGTAGCCACAGCGCAGCAGGCAGCAGCCGCGACCCAAGCCGCGGCAGCCGCCGCCGCAGCTCTACGCCTGGAGATGGAGCGGGAGGACATGGACTCCGCAGGATCGCACAGCCCCGAGCGCCGCCGCCCGCCAATCGCCGTCTCCCGAGCGACGTCGCGGCCGTCGCGGGCGCTCGCCGGTGCTGCACACCGTCTACCGCGACTCCGGGGCCGGCATGCCTTGGCCGATGCTCACCAAGAGCAACTACCACGAGTGGAGCCTGCTGATGAAGGTAAAGCTTCAAGCTCGTCATCTCTGGCAGGCGGTGCACGTCGGCGGGGTCGGTTTCGACGACGATCGGCGAGCCATGGAGGCGCTGTGTGCTTCGGTCTCTGTCGACGTCGCGGCCTCCATCGCCAACAAGGCCACAGCGAAGCTGGCGTGGGACGCCATCGCGCTGCGCCACACCGGAGGCGATCGGGTGCGCCACGCCACACTCCATCGACTCCACCGACCTGACGGAGGAGCAAGCAGTGGAGAAACTGCTCCGGTGTGTACCGAAGAAGTATGCGCAGATCGTCAATTCGATCGAGACGCTACTCGACTTCGACCAGCTCACCATCGAGGACGTCGCCGGGCGGCTCAAGGCGGTGCAGGACCGCGAGCAGACGCCGGACCCCGATCCCGGCGGAAGGCTGTTGTACACTGCAGAGCAGTGGCGCGCCTACGACAAGAAGCAGGACGCTGCCGGGTCATCGAAGGATCGACGCCGCCGTCATCGCGGTGGTCGGAAGAACAAGCCGCGTGCTGATCGCGACGGAGATGGAGGAGCAGACAAGGCAGGAGTTGCCGACGGCGAGGGGAGGCCGAATCACGACAACACCTGCCTCAACTGCGACCGCGTCGGGCACTGGGCGCGGGATTGCCCTCAACCTCGTCGTCAGCGGGACCGCGGCGGTCAGGCGAACGTCGCCGAAGCAGAGGAGCGAGACGTGGCAGCGTTCCTGGCTTCCTCGAGCTAGATGAAGATCAATGCGGAAAGGTTCAAGCTTCAACCTTTTGCGCCAAATCGGCCAGCCTCGACATCAAGGAGCCGCGAGCCCGTGCATTCCTCGACAATGGCTCCGACGGCGGAGGGAAGCTGGATGGCTGGTACCTCGACAGCGGCGCGACTCACCATATGACCGGGCGGCGCGAGCTGTTCGCCGAGTTGGACACCTCCGCCAAGGGCGTTGTGAGGTTCGGCGATGAGTCAATGGTGGAGATCAAGGGAGTCGGCTCGATCATCTTCGAGGCCAAGAATGGCGAGCAAAGAGCACTCCATGGCGTGTACTACATCCCTGCTCTGCGCAACTCGATCATGAGTCTCGGCCAGCTGGATGAGGGAGGCTCGAAGGTGGAGATTGAAGACGGTGTCTTGAGGATTTGGGATAGGCAGAAGCGACTGCTCGTCAAGGTACGGCGCGGTGCTAATCGCCTCTACATCCTCCACCTCAACACGGCCAAGCCACTCTGCCTCGCCGCGCGCAAGGACGATGAAGCATGGCGCTGGCATGAGCGCTACGGCCACCTCCACTTCGACGCGCTCCGGAAGCTCTCCAAGGATGGCATGGCGCGCGGGCTGCCAGTGATTGATCACGTCGGCCAGCTCTGCGACACCTGCGTCATCACCAAGCACCGCCGGCTGCCCTTCCCAGTAGCCGCCCAGTACCGTGCGAAGGAGAAGCTGGAGTTGGTGCACGGCGACCTGTGCGGTCCAGTGTCACCTGCGACTCCCGGCGGCAGGCGCTACTTCCTGCTGCTGGTCGACGACGCGACACGGTACATGTGGGTGTCGCTGCTGACCTCCAAGGATACAGCGGCAGACGCCATCAAGCACATCCAAGCGCTGGCGGAGAAAGGAAGCGGGCAGAAGCTGGGCGTGCTCCGCACCGATAATGGGCGTGAGTTCACCGCCGCAGAGTTCGCGGCCTACTGCGCGGATGAAGGAATCCTGCGCCACTACTCTGCCCCTTACACGCCGCAGCAGAATGGAGTGGTGGAGAGGCGCAACCAGACGGTGGTGGCCATGGCAAGAGCGTTGCTGAAGCAGAGGGGTGCGCCGGCTCAGCTCTGGGGGGAGGCAGTGGTGACTGCACTTCACCTCCTGAACCGAGCGCCCACAAGGAGCCTGCAGGGCATGACGCCCTACGAAGCTTGGCATGGCAGGGCGCCGGCCGTGGGCCATCTGCGCACATTCGGATGCTTGGCATTCACCAAGGAGCTCACCCAGCTGAAGAAGCTGGATGATCGAAGTCGGCCAGGCGTGTTCGTCGGATATGCCGACGGCGCCAAGGCGTACCGCGTGTTCGAACCAGTGACCCAGCGCGTGCGCGTGTCGCGCGACGTCGTCTTCGACGAGAGCCGTGGCTGGGACTGGGCGAAGGAGCAAGGTGAGGCTGCACCAATGCTGGAGGAGTTCGTCGTTGAGCATGTCTGGAGCGGCGAGGCTGAGGACGCGCAAGGCGCGCCATCGCCGGCCGGCTCGACTGCTCCGAGAACACCTTCACCGGCTTCGGGGGAGTTGGAGAACGCGGGAGCAGCCGCGACCACGCCTTCACCGACCGTTGCGAGCGCGACATCGCCCACGACTGCGTCGACCTCCACCACCAGGACGCCTCCACCGACCGAGCAACCCCACGTCGAGCTATGTACGCCGCTGGAGGATGACGAGGACCGTCTGGACACCTACTACGACGACGAGCCTCTACGGTACCGAAAGGTAACCGACATCATCGGGAATTTGTCTCCTCCAGGGTTGGCGCCAAGGCTCTTCGCCCAGCTACACCTTTCGCATGCGGGCGAGCCGACCAGCTATGCCGAGGCGCAAGGTGATCCGGCATGGCAGGCGGCGATGGAGCAAGAGCTCCGCTCGGTGGAGAAGAACAAGACCTAGGAGCTCACTGCGCTCCCAGGTGGTCACCGCTTGATCACCCTAAAGTGGGTGTTCAAACTGAAGAAGGATGAGAAGGGGGCAGTGATCAAGCACAAGGCGAGGCTGGTGGCGAGAGGGTTCGTCCAGCAGGAGGGCGTGGACTACGACGACGCGTTCGCGCCAGTGGCGCGCATGGAATCGTCCGTCTCCTCCTCGCGCTGGCGGCGCAAGAGGGGTGGAAAGTCCACCACATGGACGTGAAGTCCGCGTTCCTCAACGGTGACCTCAAGGAGGAGGTGTACGTCCGCCAGCCGCTGGGTTTTCGTCGTCGCCGGCCAAGAAGACAAGGTCTTCCGCCTGCGAAAGGCTCTCTACGGGCTGCGACAAGCGCCGCGCGCCCTGAAACGCGAAGCTGGACGCCACACTCAAGGAGATGGGCTTCCAGCAGAGCGCGCATGAAGCCGCGGTGTACCGGCGGGGCACGGGGCCGTTAGCTCTGCTCGTCGGCGTCTACGTGGATGACCTCATCATCACTGGCGCCCAGGAAGAAGAGGTGAAGAAGTTCAAGGCGCAGATGATGGCGAAGTTCGACATGAACGACCTCGAACTCCTCTGCTTCTACCTCGGCGTCGAAGTGCGCCAAGATGCCGAGGGCATCAGTCTGCGCCAAACGCACTACGCCAAGCGGATTCTCGAGCTGGGGGAGATGGTCGGCTGCAACCCAACCCACACGCCGATGGAGGAGAAGCTCCGCCTCAGCCGAGAGAGCAAGGCGGAGGAGGTCAACTCCACGCACTACCGGCGGCTTGTCGGCAGCCTCCGGTACCTAGTGCATACCCGGCCGGACTTGGCGTTCGCCGTCGAGTACGTGAGCCGGTTCATGGAATGGCCCACGGTAGAGCACCTACAGGCAGTGAAGTGTGTTCTCCGCTATGTGGCGGGAACACTGGACTACGAGCTCCGGTTCAAGAAGGCCCCAGGCACGGCGCGTCTGCTCGGCTACAGCGACAGCGACCTCGCCGGGAACATCGACACAAGCAAGAGCACCAGTGGAACCATGTTCTTTCTGGGTGGATGCTTGGTCAGCTGGCAGTCCAACAAGCAGAAGGTGGTGGCTTTGTCAAGCTGCGAGGCAGAATACATCACCACTACAACTGCAGCAACACAAGCGCTCTGGTCGTCTAGGCTGCTCGCTGAGCTACTAGGCAGAGAGGTGGATGTGGTGGAGTTGAAGGTGGACAACAAGTCTGCCTTGGCCCTAGCCAAGAACTCAGTCTTCCACGACAGAAGCAAGCACATAAGGATCAAGTACCACTTCATCAGAGATTGCCTGGAAGATGGGAGCATCAAGGCTGACCACATTGCTACCACTGATCAGCTCGCAGACATCCTCACCAAGTCGCTGGGCAAGGCCAAGTTCCAGGAGATGAGGGGAAGGATTGGCCTGAAGCAGACCACCTAGTGCTAGGCTTAGGGGGAGATTGATGGTTAAGCCTATCACTTGTATCTTACTTTATGCTTTACTATTTGTTGTCTAGCATTTGCCGGCTTGCTTTAGCAGCCATGTAAGCATCTGCTTTAGTAGGTGGTTGCCTCTTTGCCTATATAAGCAAGAGCAGACCCTCCCTAGAACGTAATCCTGAACTCTGCCTTTCAATTCAATCCAAGCGACCTCTGGGCAAAGCTACCCTCTGGCCTTACCCTGATCCATGAGTGGCCAACACCCAACACTGTGTATGATGATCAATAGTATAACGAGGCTTAAGAAATACCAATGAGTAGCTTACACTCTTGAAAGTATCCTGGTTGCAGATTAGATTACAATGGCTTGAATTCACACCTTGTGAACACCAATAAGCCCCACAAAATGCTTTATCACACCCCAAGCCTGTAAATACAATTGGTTAGCTTGGTCACCACCAAAATTAGAATTCAAGGCACATAAATATTATCATAGAGTTTGGCAGGGAAAACGTGCAATTGAACTTCCAGTGGTAGTTGCCAACTCAGGAATTTCTGTGGGGCAAATGAGAATGTTGCTGATACTATTCATGCATGGACAGTATCATTGAACTTCGGTTGGGAAAACTTGCAATCATATTTCCAACAAAAATTGCTAAGTTCAAGATTTATGAGGGGCAAATGGGAATATTCATTCCTCATACCATTTGTGCAGCTTTATGAAACAAAAATAAATATAGTTAGCCAACTAATGTCCAAAGTTCAGCTAGGCGCCAGGCGGAATCTAGGCGCTGACCCTCAGCCTAGAGCCTAGTCGGGATTAATCGCGCCTAGGCGTGCCTAGGCATTTTCCTAGGCGTTTTAATTTTTATACATATACACACATACTCCCTCTGTCCCAAAATAAGTGACGTTTTCGCTTCCCGAGAAACAACTACCGGCAATTATATATTAAAATATATAAATATTTATGTTAAGTAATTAGTATCATCGGAAAGATCTTTAAGTCTAGTTTTTTAATAAATTTATTTGGAGATATAAATGTTGCACATATTTTATACAAATCGAGTCAAACTTGTGGCACGAAAACCCAAAACGTCACTTATTTAGGGACGGAGGGAGTATATCTTAAATAAAAGAAAAAAATAGGAGATATATGGACCTAAAGTTAAAGAAAGGCCCATAAAAAAAGCCCAACAGCCCACCTTATCTACCATCCCACCTTATCCATCCAGCCCCTCCCACAGTTCCACTCCATCCGCCGCCTTCCACCCCATCCGCACGCGCACGCCGCCAAGCGCGAGCCGCGCGCCGCACTTCGCCGGCCTCCTCCCTCCCTCCCCGCCCGTCTCTTCCTCCGCCACCACCACCTCCACCGCCGCCTACTCCCTCCCTCCCCGCGTCCGCATCCGCCAGCCGCACGCTCGCAGCTCCTCCCCCACCGGCGGCCTCCACCGGGCGCTCCACCCCCACCGGCGCTGCCGACGAGCCGCCGCCGCCTAGGGGCCGCCTACCCCCATAGGCGAGGCGGACACCCTCCGACTAGAGCCTAGTCGCGCCTAGTCGGCGCCTAGCTGAACTATGCTAATGTCAAGCATATTCATCAGGTCAAGAATAATTGAAGGCAAAAAATAAGTACAGCCAAGAAGAATACAAATCATTAAATGGCACCACTTCCTTGTTAAATGGATTAGGATCCAAGGGTCAAGGCCCATGCAAGAAAGGCCTTTTCAGGGTTGTACAATCCATTAACTAGAAAACTTTGGGGATATGACTTACTACAATCTACTAGAGAAGAAAGGCCCTTTAGGATTAGGATCTCACATTTTTGTGGTATACTGATGTTAGATCTGGCTGGCATCATCCCTCCACATCCATTGCATTGTGAATGCACAGCTCCTGGACTGCATCTAAAGCCACCAAATTCATCACCTGCAATATTCTTGTCATTCAGGTGCATGAAAAACAAGGCTTTTCAAGAAGAATTTAGACAAGGCTAAATCTAATTCTCAACCAGTCATATTACAATACTATGAGATCAAAAAGTACATTTTTCTCTGTTTTTTATTGAAGAGATAAAAGCTACCTCAATCACCACGCCAGTGCAAGACTAGTTAACTAATTTCTAACTCATGTGAAACATAGCATGATCACAAGTTCACAATACAACTCGGACATTGTGAAATATTTATAACTTCTAGAAATATTGTGCCAAGTTACCAACTAGTTTCCCTACTTTTGTAGAACACAAAAGGTACCTCAAGTACCACATCAGTGTGATAGTTAACTAATTCTAACTCATGTGAAGCATAGCATGATACAATTCATTGTGATTTTTTTTTAAAAAAAATAACTTCTAAAAACCTTGTACCAAGTTACCAACCAGCTCTTCAACCCATTTTTCAATTAAACTAATACATGTAAAGAACAAATACATGATTCATGGGTTAAAGAGGTTCCACAAGCCTATGATAAAAAATCATGACAGTCTTGATGTACAGCTCACTGACTAGAAAGATACTTTCATGACATGATCACCAACAGAATTTAAGAGCACTGGATATTAAGGCCTATTTAACTTAACTACCATATTCAAAGTGGAATTTCCGCACTTACGGCACTGAGGACATGGTAGATTCGGATTGTTTATCTCATCACTAGTAGAACGTGAAAAACGCCGTTTCCTTGATTGATTTTTCTGTTTACCCAAAACCTAAGCCATCAAAGAACACCTCAGCCAAAATTAAGTACATTGGGGCAAGAAGATATAAATAACAGAAATATATAGTTGTAGAACAGAATACTATAGTATCAAACATCAATAAATTCGGTATGTTGAGCACTTGAGTACCTAACAATTGTGCTAACTTCGGTTCCATAAGAATTTTTTTTCTGTGACCGGCTAACTTCAGAAGATTATGATGAAAATATGCATGCATGGAGTGAAAGTAAAGCTTGCACCATGCAGGTCTTTTATTATACGAACTAACTCAAAGAAAAATGTTAATTTAAAACTGCTTCACTCACAATATTCGATTTAACTGAAGCATACGACTCCAACAATGCAATCTCCTCATCAGACCTCTGTAGTGAGGAAAAAGCTTGCAATATAGCCTACAAAAGGCATAGAAACAAATAAACCTAGCAGTTCATAGCAGTTTTAGGATCATATTAATGAACAAAGTCATTAGCAGCAATATCATGCCTCTTCAATATTATGCAGGAAGTGATTCCTTCCAACTGATTGAACTGCTGTCCTACATTGTGGGCATGCAGCGCTCTGGCTTTTATTAGATGAAGACCTTCTTAACCACTCTGAGAAACATCCATTGCTTAAAAAAAAATGAAGGATCAGAGCCAAGACTTTCAGAGAAGACAACAGAAGCAAGTAATACTAATAAATTTACCAGAAGTTGTGCAGGCATGGAGCAACAGTAACAACATCATGCCACAAATTCAGGCATATGCTGCATTTTGCATTCTCGATATCTAGAACAATCTGACACCATTATTTAGCTAGAAGTTAGTAATTTTTTTCCTCGAACCAGTAGGAGAGCTACGTATTATTGCATTAGGAGAAAACAGTACAAGAATACAACACACAGAGGAAAAAATAGTATGTGAAGGCAATCTTTGTACATGACTACTAATTTCCAGAACAATACCTTGACATTATTCTGTTCATGATCCTCTCCTTCTGTAATTTCAAAAGTATATACTAAGTACCCTGGAAAAATAATGAAGCACATGAATGAGTTACAGACTATCATTTCACTCATTCAGAAGAATTAGAGAGAGACAAGAATCAGAGAATTTTAAAGTTATTTGCTGTCCCAAGAAACCACCTTTATACTGATAATATCATTGCTATATGAACATAAAAAACAAGACAGACACAAGGGCTGTATACTCTTCAGGATAAAGATTTGCTGTCATGTCAAGGTTCTGAAAATAATCGTACCTTCTTTCTGGGGTCCAGAGACAATCTCGCTCCCTGGTTTGATGTCTACACATTCTTGTTTGACAATTCTTCCATCAACTAATATTGAATCCGAGCTTTATCAATGGAACAGGGAAGACATGAGAAGCATGTAACATCAGTAAGAATTCAACAAAATAGATAATAGAAAAAAAATAGCTTACAATAAAATTATGAGGCACAACAAAAAAAAAGTTGATTTTGCCATGAAATTCGTTATATAAAGATAAAACGATTGTTTTTTTTTTTGCAAGACATATATTTTCCACTCAAATCAAATAACTTTGAGATAGTGCCAAGAATGAATACCCCCCCCCCACCCAAATAGTTTAAAATATGTGTTTCCATTCTTGATTAGCAGCCCCCCCCCCCCCCCCCCCCCCCCCAACTTGCATGACTTCACTCTCTAAATAATGAGCATTCTCAAGAACTTTTAGACTACTACAATCTAGGAAAACAGATAATCCCAAACTGGAACAGATTGAGGATACTAAAAGTTGTGGGTAACTCCAAGTTGACAAAAAGGGGAACAGGTAACAAGTTAGCATCGCCATCAGCCCATCACTACCATTCTATTGCTTTAAGGGACTAAACTGGAGAACACTCGGCGCATGCAGGCAAGCACTAAAGGTAACACATCCACTCCAACATTTGAGCCGTGAGCCCGTGACAAGATCCGCTGGATAGGGTCTACTCATACAACATCAGCGGAACAAGCTTTCCGAGTAATTAAAAACAAAAAAACATCAGTGGAACCCAGCACCAATTTCTGTAAAAACTGACGAGGCGATGAAACAGAGCTCACACAAAGTCCCCGCCAGTTTTCTCAAGAAAGACGTTCCCATCAGTTGCCCATTTCCGACAATCTGTCACTCGTCTCGCAAGGACACGAAGTGAAACAGCGGAGTCTTACACGGCACGGCACCAACCAGAGTCAGAGAATCCGCAAGAACACGAGAAAAAAAAAAAGGCATCGACGCAAATCCGCACAGGCAGGATACAGCACCTGAGGTTCCGAATCGTGGCGGACGACGCGTCCCCAGCATTGCGCCTGATCTCGCACCACGCGACCTCCTCCCCGCCGGCGCCGGCGCCGCCGCAGGCCGTTGCTACGAAGGAGCAGACCACAGAGTCGTCCTCGGCCACCTCCACCACCGGGCACGCTGAATCGGCGGGCACTGCCAAGGAATGGGACAACGAAACCAAGAAAAGAATCAAGAAGCCGTGCAGATGAAGGAACCCGTGGAGGAGAACCGAGTAGGGAGGGGGGCGGCTACCCTACCTAGCCTGGCCCACACGGAGGGGGACGGCGGGTGGAGGCGGAGGTCTGCGGGGGTTTGGAGGTGGAGCACTCGCCGGCGTCCATGGCGCAGGGAGGCGAGGAGCGGCGTGCGCGCACGGCAAACGGCAGCGTACGGGGGAAGAACTGAATAAGGGCCTTTCTCTTTTCTTTGGGTTTTTCCTTTGCGGTGTTGTTGTAGCGCCGTGGGCCCTAATTGGGGACGTCGTGGTTGCCACGCATTTTCAAGGGCCCGTGAGTGAATTAATGGGCCAAACGTTGTAATTGTCTAGGCTGGCAAAGTGTGTGTCGATGTTAATGGGCTACTAAGCTTTTGAAGCATGTTCAGCACTTCCATGGTGAATGACGGACGGACGGACGGACACGGGCCGGCCGAAATTTCAAGTCAGATTGCTTTGTTCGATTTCCATTTTTGGATTTTTTTTTATTATACATGGATGCAATTAACGTGGATGCATGCTTATTAGTGGGAGTTTGATTTTTTCAATATAACGTGGCAAGTGGAGGTAGGTCAACCATCGCTGGGAAGGCGTGAGGATTGAGATCACACGCCAAATTGACACTTTTAGAGTATTTTATTTATGGTATCCGAGATTCGCACAAAGCATTGCCTCCTACTTGCACTTGTTGAAAAATTTGAAAATAGAAGTTCCCAATAATTGACAATGGAAACACGGAGCTGTGGTAAGCTGACTTTGGCCAGTTTATATGTAGCTCTAATTACATGCTCCATTCATTCTAAAATAAGTGACATTCTTGTTTTCTCTTAAGTGTATTTTTTTAAATATTTAAATTACCTAATTAGTATCATTACATAGATATATATTTTTGTAATAGACTTATTTAAAAATATAAATATTATTAGTATTTTTTTAAAAATCTAGTTAAACTTAAGCAAGTTTGACCTGCACGAATACTATAACTCTACCACTTACATTACTAAAAAATTGATGAAGGATAGTGGTATTACCATTGTTTTGCGAAACAATTGTCTTGTTCGATTCTAACACGAACATTGTTGTTGTCGTCAACTTCGAAACATCTTAATTATCCTTGGAGCAAAAAGGAGGGGGGAATCGTGACAACAATAATGAATGGTACGAAACTCTGTTATTATGACTAAAAACAGTTCTTAGCTTTAGTTGATAGTGTTGTCTCTTTGGATTCTAACTTGTAAGGGCGTCCCAGCAGTACCACTTCAGCAAGCTCATAGTAATCTATGTTATGTAGTATTTTTCTCACGTTAAAAAAGAAGAGAAGATGAAAGCTCATAGTAATCTATGTTACGTAGTATTTTTCTCACGTTAAAAAAAGAGAGAAGAGACTATCTTTGTAGAGTTCATGTAATAAAATGGCAATAAAGTAGAATCTATGTGGTAAGATAGCTAGTAGAGTATCAGCATCCATTAGCACCTTTCCCACCGGCTAATGAATTAATTAATTAGCAGCAGCACGGTTTGCTAATAATGCCACACAACTACTGCTTTCTTTTTTCTGCAAAAATATCTCGTCAGGTCCTTTCGCTTTCGAGCGAAATTCTTAGACAGCCTACGTAATCACAAAAAATCTCATGTCCTCTTTGGACATAAATAAAAATGTTTAAGTATTGGTCAAATGATAGCAGCCAGTACCCAGCAAGTCCTGAGAGAGGACGACTAGCTAGTAGCAGCCAATGGGCTTTACTCCCTCCGTCCTTTTATATGTGTCGTTCGTTCGGGAAATGTGTCTGAGAGAAACACAGTTTTTTTAGAGACAGACATTTAGGACAGAGGAGTATGTGCCATATAGCAGCCTGCCGGCGGCGATTCCGATTGACCCATACAGTATACTCCCATGCCCATCGTGCATGCCCAGGAAATTTCCTCCCAAAAAGATTCCAAAAGTATAATTGACACTAGTAGGGTAGCTACGATTTTCCTTTTGTGTTATATATCCCTACGTACATAATATCTTATCCTATCTTATCCTCGATCATTATCACGTACTCTTGGTTGCCAATATATTTGCAGTTTTATTTTAGGAATAGAAATCCACATGTAATCAATATACTTACTCAAACTTTTTTTATAGCATTACTCAAACTGTAATAATTGGAAAACTACAGCCTTTTCATTTTATAAGGTAGGTGCATTAAATCTTTGATGATCATTTGGATGTATTACTGCACGTGACAGCACGTTTTACTGTTTTTTACTTTTTTTTTTGCTTCGTAGATGACGTATAAAGAAAGTATCCACTTGATCAACAGCACATGACTGAGATTCTGCGTACCTGTTCGTCCAATGTGCTGTGAATGTTTCTGTCATTGGAGAAGAAAACATGCTCCGCTCAACAAAAAAAAGTCGTACCAATCGAGGAAAAAAGAGATTTTGTGTCGGCCAAATTTGTCTGCGTGTATTATGCTAGCTCAAGGGGGGAAAAGATTTCTCCTTCTCATGTGTGAATTTCTAGTGTTTTCGTATCCAATGTAAGAACGAGTCCTACGGATAAGTTTTTATGATTAATTAATGAAGGCGATAAACACACAAACACAAAAAAGCGCAGTAGAAATCTGATCTAATCTGATCCCTGTTCGTTCAATAAGGTAAGCTGATCCCTTTACGATTATTTTATTTTATTTTATTTTAAGTAGGAAGAAGATTTTGCTTCATCATTCTATCGTTTCGGATGGGGTCTTTTTAAGGCCCGGGCCCGAAGCCCAATATCCGTTGAACGGGGCCTCTCACAATTTATTCCCCAAATTTTTCGGAGGCCTGTCGACCACCGCACCACCACCACCACCCTGCGCGCCGAGCTCACCCCGATCCAGATCCACCCCTCCTCCCTCCGGTCTCCGCGGGCGCCCTCCTCCTCGTCCTCACGCGCCTCCGGACGACAGTGCCCGCGCAGTGAACCATCCACCCGCCTCTCCTCTTCTGTCGTCGGTAAGCACGACGGACTCGCACGGACCTGCTGCTCTTTTTTTTTTTCGATTTCGAGGATTATCCTGCTTGCTGTTTTGTTTGTTCGTTCGTTTGCCATTACCGCGAATACAATCCAAAAATCTCTCCGCCGTCCGCAGGAACCGGGTGGGGGCGGCGCGGCGCCAGACCAGGGGGTGGTGGATGGCGGGCAGCATGAAGCGGGTGTCGTCGCACGTCTCGTTGGCCTCGGAGGCGGAGATCAACTTCGATCTGTCGCGCCTCGTCATCGACAAGCCGAGGTTCACGCTGGAGCGGAAGCGCTCCTTCGACGAGCAGTCGTGGAGCGAGCTCTCGCAGCACCGCCAGAACGACGGCTTCGACAGCGTGCTGCAGTCGCCCGCATTCCCTTCCGGCGGCTTCGACTCGCCGTTCTCCATGGGCACGCATTTCGGGGGCCCCCACCCGCTGGTCAACGAGGCTTGGGAGGCGCTCAGGAAATCCGTCGTCTACTTCCGGGATCAGCCTGTTGGTACCATTGCTGCTGTGGATCATGCGTCCGAGGAAGTGCTTAACTATGATCAGGTAATATTCAATGCCAATCGGGCTTCACTCAACATCAAGTCTGTGGAAACAGGGCAACCTTTTGTTTTGAGCGTTTTGATGAATGGAGTGTGACATTTTACAAATATTAGTAGCCCATAATTTGTCTACTTAGCTCTTACCTAGTAATTTCCATTGCATTTCGTCTACTGTTTTGTTTCCACTATATGTTTTTTTTTTCCTTTTTCAGTCTATAATAATTTGATATATATCATGATTAATAAGTACTCCAATCTGTTATTTATATAGTTTTGTCATTGTTTCTCGTACTAGATCTTCTTTCTTTTACCATTGATAATATGACTTCCATTGTCTTTACTAGCACTTGCAACAAGATATCAACTTCTGTTATGTATTTTCTGAGATTCATTGATCAATAATGCCTTCTTGTAATATGTTCTCATGGAACATTAGGCAGTATGGTCGATCTATAACTGAAGTTTTGTTGTTCTTGTGTTTCTGATTACTTCTCCTGAAAGAATTCATGTCTGATGATGTGATACTATTGGCTGCCCCCTTTCGATTGCAGGTTTTTGTGAGGGATTTTGTTCCGAGTGCATTGGCTTTTCTGATGAACAATGAGACTGACATAGTGAAGAATTTTCTCTTGAAAACTCTTCACCTTCAGAGCTCTGAGAAAATGGTAGATCGATTCAAGCTTGGAGCAGGAGCAATGCCTGCAAGTTTCAAGGTGGACCGTAACAAAAGCAGAAACACTGAAACCTTAGTTGCTGATTTTGGCGAGAGTGCAATCGGCAGGGTGGCACCAGTCGACTCTGGATTTTGGTGGATCATTCTCCTTCGGGCATATACAAAGTACACCGGAGATGTTAGTTTGTCGGAATCACCTGATTGCCAGAAGTGCATGAGGTTGATACTGAATCTCTGCTTATCTGAAGGATTTGATACTTTTCCAACTCTGCTTTGCACAGATGGCTGCTCAATGATTGATCGTCGAATGGTAGGATCATTACACCTTGATCTAATTCATGTTTAGATGCATATCCGTAGAAGTATTACATATCAGCTGAGGTGGCAATGGGATTGGCAGGTTATGCATATTCTTCTGTAATCAAGGAGCATCACTGTTTCCTTAACAATACTTTAGAGGGATAGCCTCAGATTGTTAAAGTGGTCCTGTTCAGGTGATAGTGCAGACATCTTAATTTTCAAATAAAATTTCTAACTAATTTTTTTATGGTAGTTTTGCAGTTGCACATATTCTCATACCTATTCACAACCAAATTGTAAGGGCAATTTTGTATAGCCTGATCGATACAGAGTTACAGACGTACAGGAGGGGGGGGGGGGGGGCAGAAATTGGCAGTCTGTAGTACATCCCCACAAGTTGTCTTGTTGTTTGTTCTACTTTTGAATTGCATGTTAATTTTAAATTTTAAATGAAGCTTCCCATCAGTGCATGATTGTAATAACTGCAATTTTCAGGGTATATATGGTTACCCCATTGAGATCCAAGCCCTATTCTATATGGCATTAAGATGTGCTCTCCAAATGCTCAAGCCAGAGGGCGAAGGAAAGGATTTCATAGAGAAGATAGGGCAACGGCTACATGCTCTAACCTACCACATGAGGAATTACTTCTGGATAGATTTTCAAAAGCTGAATAACATATACAGATACAAAACAGAAGAGTATTCCCACACAGCTGTGAACAAGTTTAATGTCATTCCTGATTCTATTCCTGATTGGGTGTTTGATTTCATGCCATGCCGAGGAGGCTACTTTCTTGGCAATGTCAGCCCTGCTATGATGGATTTCCGGTGGTTTGCCCTTGGCAATTGCATTGCCATTGTATCATCTCTGGCTACCCCTGAACAGTCGGTTGCTATAATGGATCTGATCGAGGAAAAGTGGGATGAGCTAGTTGGTGAGATGCCTCTGAAGATATGCTATCCTGCTCTCGAGAATCATGAGTGGAGAATTATCACTGGATGTGACCCCAAGAACACCCGGTGGAGTTACCACAATGGAGGATCATGGCCAGGTATCGTCTCTCTTTGCAATGTTTTTTTGTTTAAGGCTATTTTCCTTCCCCAGACCCCGCAGTTGCGGGAAGCCTATGGCACTGGGTACGCCCTTGAGAAAGGACCTGTAGTTTCTATATCATGTGTTGCACTAGTGATTTGATAAATGCCCGGCCATATTTTACTTATTGTTCCTGAACGAAAATTGCAAGTTAATTCATCATAAATTGTTGGAAACTGAAAAGTTTTAAACTAAAATCCATTCTGAAATTGACAAATGAAATTCTCCATGCTCTCCACCTAAAAAAAATGTTTGGTCTAATAATCCTTGACAACCATATCGTCTTCTGTAAGATCCTTCTACCTGTCGTTGTACTTATAATTGGGCGCTTGTATGTTAACATGATAGTCTCAATAATTTTTATTTACTCTTCATATCCTTCTGCATGAGCAGGGACAGTGCTTCACTGCTCATTGACTCCTTCAGGAGTTGAGATTTGGCTCAATTACAAATGTTTATTTAATCATTGTGCTGTACGTAGCTGCTGTTACAGCCAAACTCAGAACTAAGCACAACATAAATATTTTGTGTTCACCTATTTTTATGTGCAGTTCTTCTGTGGCTGCTGACAGCAGCCTGCATCAAGACTGGTCGGCCACAGATGGCAAAACGTGCCATTGAGCTCGCTGAGTCGAGGCTGCTCAAGGACGGCTGGCCTGAGTACTACGATGGCAAGCTAGGAAGATTCGTTGGTAAGCAGGCCAGGAAGTTCCAAACCTGGTCCATTGCAGGTTACCTCGTCGCCCGCATGATGCTGGAGGACCCATCGACACTGATGATGATCTCCATGGAGGAGGACCGGCCTGTGAAGCCGACTATGCGGCGGTCAGCATCATGGAATGCCTGAAAGCATGGGTAGTTGTTTCTGAATTAAGGAAATTCAGAATCAAAGGTTATACGGATTTGTGATTTGTTCGGAGCACAAAAGTGCAACGCTGATGTGATTTATTGGGACCGCAAACGTTCAACGTTGGTTAGTTGAACTCTGTCAATTAGGACAGAAAGTGTATACCATAGAGGATCGTAGGAGTTACACAAGATTTTGCGACACTTTTTTGTTTTGTTTCAGAACAATACTCAGGATCCTGTTCAGTTGAAACCTTGATTTTGGAATAACAACACTGTTTATGCATTAATTCTCTTCTGCATTAATGATATCTATGATAATTCTGGAATGGCCACTTAAAACAAAGAAAAGGCGTGATGAGCCCTGGTGCTCGTCTCTTACACGCAGCAGAACATGTGGCCTGGTTCTGTCTTACACGGAGTAGCAGCCTTACTTTACGATTTACGATAATAATACGCGGAGAGGAAGATTGGAGTTGTTTGGACGTCTCTGCTAAAAAACGGCTAAGCAAACAGGCCAAGATTCCCACCTATATTTTATGCCAGTCTTGTATTTCAAGATGAAACAATATATTTGGAGTAGTCTGTATAATACATTCATTTCTAAGTAAATCAATTACTAGAGCTGTCTTGAATCAGAGCTTTTTTAAAGTTACCTGAATTTATAGAAAAGAGCACAAATATTCATGACACCAAATTATTATTTCAATCATAAGACATTTTCATAATGTGCTTATTTGGTTGCAGAAATATTTGTGATCTTTTCTATAAATTTAGTTAACCATAGAAAAAGTTTAGTTTATAAACATGGGCAGATTTAGGCCTAGGTCAAGTTGGGCCAAAAATCTCTTTATAGCAGCGTGGCCCTAGAAGTTAGGCCAAATATTTTGTACTCTTTCTGATCTAGTACAAATTCTATATTTCCATGAATCATTAATTGATTATATCAAATTTTGTAGTGTGTAGATGCTGAGATCTTGCTATTAATTTCCACGAATGAATTGATTATAGTTTTGGTTGTTGTCACAACCTTGGATTTCTTGCTATTATTAAGGCGGTTCAAACTGAGAGAAACATAAAATTTCCATTGGTTGTGACAATTTGTATATGCATTTATGAGCTAGTTTTATTTTCTATCAGTATTACATCCGTTTTGATAGTGGCTTTAGCCATCAAAATTGACGAGCTTCGGCCACTGCTTACAAAAAAAATTGATCCAGGGACAGAGAGAGTACAGTGTAGTAACCAGATAAAATCTAAAGCATTTTTCTTCGTACCAGAGTTACTATGGAGAACATCAATTTTAGTATAAAAAATCTAACGCATTTTCTTTGTGAAAACATCCATTTTAGTACAAAGCTAGAACCAGAAACGAGAAAATGAGAATAAGGATAGACGAGTAATTGAGAATAAGGATAACACGTATATAGTGAAATGAAAAGACAGCAAAATCCTAATCTCTAAATCAACCTATCTAAGTGTTGAGAATAAGATCAAGACAACGTGCAGTGGAACGAAAACAACGGCACAAGCCTAATCTGTAAACCCTGTCTCTAGCAAGACCTAACACCAGACTTTGGCCAAACCAATTAATTCTGGTATTTGTTCCCCCTCCTCGGCAGAGGAGGAAGCCTTCACCGCCCCCGCCACCACCGGCCAAGATCCTTCGCCATCAGCAGCTCAGCTCGCAGATCTACTCTACCCTCGCCTTTCCCGGCTGCCGCAGCACACCACCGTACAACTCTGGTGCTGGGAGCGCCTCAGCAGCAGTAGATCGGCTCGCCATCTCCGCCGCCGCTACCTTGCGTCGCATCGCGTCCGCTGACTCCCCGGCCGCCTGACGCCACCCGGACCCTCTTAGAAGAGATGTAGAGCCACTTGTCAAGCCGCACGCGGGGGCCGTTCCCAGGCCGGCCACCCGCTCACTGTTGCCGCCCCTCGGTCGACGGTGTCACACGTCGGCGCAGCTCCTCTGCTAGGCGGGCGACGCTTGCCGCGTGGGCGCCATTCCTCGGCTAGTGGTGTTGCACGCGGACGCCGCTCCCTAGCCGTGTCGCTCGTGGGCGGCCGACGGTGCTGCACGCGGGAGCCGTTCCCCCGCCGCAGGAGGGCGCCACTCCCCGTCCAGGCCGCGTCTGCACCACACGGGCAAGGCTGCGCATGTGAGCAAAGGTGGAGACTGCGGCCACGCTACCTCCGCCTCCAGTTCCAGTCCGTCTCTACGTCGACGTCTTCTTCGTCGCCGGATCTGCCGACACGCCCAAATTTGAGTTTGGCGTCACATCGTGCTCGCCGTCAACTCTCTTGGTCACGTCTGACCACCGCTTGGGAGAACAAGCTGTTGCCCAACTCTGTGTCGCCGTCGTCCCTGCCGCCACTACCATCATCCATCCGTTCGACCGTCTTTGCTCCGACAAGGTATTCTACGTGCGTGTAGGGTCGAGATGGCAGACTAGAGGGGGTGAATAGTCCTTTCTAAAACTTAAGCGTCACGGCTAACCGAAACAAATGCGGAATTAAAACTATCGGTCTAGCAAAGACTACACCCCTCTAACTATAACTCTAGCACCTAGCAAAGTATGTCTATTATGCTAACTAAGGTGCCAAGGTAGGAAGCTCACCTAAACAAGTCTAGGTTGCAAGGTCACACAAACCTAAGCAACTAGTACTCTAAGCACACCAGGAGCTCCTACACATACTAGTAAGCAAAGCACAAAGCACCTAAGCTCACTAGCAATACTCTCTAGCAAGACTACACAAGTCAACTAGAGAGTTCAACTTACTTAGCTACACAAACTAAGCAATGTGACTAACACGGCTACACAAGCCAATTAGCCACTCAAGAGCTACTTCTATGCTACACAAGCAAGAAGGTAACTAGTAAGCTACACAAGCTAAACAAGTTACAAGAGCAACAACTAAACACTAGCACAAGTATGAATAAGTAAATACAAGCTAGTGATTTGGAGAATGCAAACCACCGAGAAGATGTACACAAGTTTGACACGGTGATTTTTCTCCCGAGGTTCACTTGGTCATCACCAAGCTAGTCCCCGTTGTGTCGGCTCACTCACTTGGAGGTTCACGCGCTAATAGGCATTCACAAGCCTAACCCGCAATCGGATGCCGCACAACCAACACAAGATGAGGGCACTCAATGACACACTCAACTAGAGTTGCTCTTCGCGATCTCTCACGGGGCAAGCACAACACCCCTCACAAGCTCTTCTCCGGAGCCACGCACAAGCTTCTTGCGTGCTTCGACGGAGCCACGATCACCAAGCCGTCTAGGAGGTGGCAACCTCCAAGAGTAACAAGCACCACCGGCTTGCAACACGATCACCTAGTGCCACACGATGCAATCTCTCAAAGCAACGCACTAGAAATCGCTCTCTCACACAATCGGATGATCTCTATCAAGTGTATGTGAGTTAGAGGGCTCCCAAGCACTCCTACACAAGCCACTAAGGCCCAAGGGTGCTCAACAACAAGCCTTGGCCGGTCACCACTCCTATAAATAGAGTGGGAAAGAAACTAGCCGTTTTCTCCCTTCACCACGCTTCCTGCAGAGGGTCCGGACACACCCAACACTTGGGTCCGGACCATTGCCCATGCGTCCGGACCACCTAGCCGTTTGAATCGAGCCGTTGGCGCACTTTTCTCAGCAGAAAATAGCCTCCAGACGCTAGCTACAGTAGAGGTCCGGACCAACGCATCTTGCGTCCGGAGTCCAGCAGAGAGTTCCCCGAGAGCAGATTTTACTCCGGACGCTGTCCGGATCAATACCTCCGGACGCTAGTTAGTGTCCGGACCTCACAGAGCCTCCGAAACAGCATTTTTAAGCCTTCGGACGCAGGTCCGGACGCTACGATCCGGACTAATGGCCATGCGTCCGGACCTTTACAGACGCTGCGTCCGGACCTTTACAGACGCTGCGTCCGGACTGCACAGTGCGTCCGGACCAGCACAGTCCGCACGGAAACGTCCGTATCTCTTAGCTCCGAACTCCGATTTCGATGATCTTGGACTTTTTGAAAAGCTAACTCAGAGGCCTACACATCCCTCAAGTCCATTTGATCCATATCACAATGAATCAAGATAGCATTCCATTCCAAGATCTGTCCAAGTGTTAGGAGCATACCGAAAAACATTTTTCTCTTCTCCGAGTTGATTTAATTCAACTCCAACACCTTCTGCTTTGCAAATGTGCCAACACCACCAAGTGTACATCACCATGTGCATGTTTGTTAGAATTTTCACAATCATTTTCAAAGGGTTTTCACTTGCTCTCACTACGCCACTCGATCCTAATGCATCACAATGCTAGATCGCTCAAGTGGCACTAGATGATCGATATGCAAACAAGTTTGCCAGTCTTGATAGTACGACCATATATCCTAAACTCGGTCATATAATTCTCTACACACCTATGACCGGTGAAATGAAATGCCCTATGGTTATACCTTTTCCTTGCGCATTCCATTCCATCTCCTTCTCTAATGTTGATGCAACACATGCACCAACCTATCACCAAATGATATGATCCACTTCATATCATCACGTGACCGTATTGGTTCATCAATCTTGACCTCACTTGCTCTTCACTGTTGCATTGGTCAATCAGCGCCAAGCATCACTCGCTTGCCCTTCACACTTGCAACCGGTCCATCAAGCCAAGCCTCATCTTGATCTTCTCCACCTTGGTCACATGACTTCATGTCATGTTTCATATGCAATTAAGCTCCTTCATCACACAATCACCTGTGAACTAATCTCTTGTGTATATATCACTTAAACACATATTAGTTCACCTAGGTTGTCACCCAATTACCAAAATCACATAGGGACTTTCAGTGTGTCTGCAATATTCTTCCTTCAGCATGCTTGGCAGCAAGTGAGGTGAGGTATGGGAGTGTGGTCACACCAATGGAGGCCCCGACGTTTGATCCAGAAGACCATTCCCGTCTGCACCCGTCCATGCTCTGTGCGGATCAATCATCGTCGCCACCACATGTACCAAAGTCAGAGCACAATTTAGCCTTCAAGAGATGGGCTCGAGGTAGGTGTTATCGTTGCCTTGCACGTGATCACCAAGTCAACTCTTGTCGAGACTCCTTCCGCTGCATTCGATGTCGTCGAACTGGACATCGAGAGAGGGATTGCCACTTTCCATCCCCATCACCATCTGAAGAATCATGGCCTTAGTTGGTTTCGGTGATTAACGACAATTAGCGATTACTATGGCTAACGTGTGTTTTGCAGAGGCTATGCGTAGCTTAGCCATAATGATCAACAAGAATGAGCATTAATGGTCATCACTCAGCCCCCAAGATGGATATCGTTTCGGATTTCAAGGAGACATGATGAAGACCCTAGAATGATAGGCTAAGTGTCATAAGGTGATGAAGGGCACTTAGAAATAGATAAGGGTTCTCTTTTTTGATCTTTGACCGTACTATTAAGAGGGGTTGAGACTAGTAGCTTGACTTAGGAAAGCTTCATGAACTAGGTGTGGTGCACACTTGTCTTCCTTAGCTCTAAGCAAGCCTACGTTGACCGTAAGATAGCCTAGAACAACTTTCGTGTTCATCGCGACGAAAAACAAAGTTGAGAGGCCTATTTTCTGAGCGACGGACGCTCCTGACGGAGGCGTCAGACGCTGTCCGTTGCGTCGGACAAAGGCGTCAGACGCTGGGTGGTTAAGTCCACAGCGTCCGTCGGCCTTCCAGTGGCCTTGTGTTTCTGGCTAAGATTTTTAGGGTCCGACGGACACTGTCCGTCGGTCAAGCGTCGGACGCTTGGAGAGCGTCCGTCGACCTTCCAGAGAGGGTGTTTTTCAGCCCAAGCCAGAGTGCAGTGTCGGACGCTGGGATGAGCGTCCGTCGCCCCTGTGACGGAGCGTTCGTCGCTGGGAAATCGTGTCAGAGATAGCCGTTGGGCAGGGCATCGGAGCATCCGTCGCCTAGGCGTCGGAGCGTCCGTCTCCGAAACCTTGTGCAGAACTAGTCGTTGGGGCATGCGACGGAGCGTCCGTCGCCAACTTAAGTTGCCAGCCCGAGGCAGTTTTCTGAGGGGTTATTTATAGCTCCTCACACTTCTCTCCCACCAAGCCTTTGCTCATTTGAGTTGCTGAGTTTGTTGAGAAGGTTGGGAAGAGAGCAAGAGCCCTAGAGTGAGAGAGTGATTCGCGAATCTATCCATCCTCTCCTCTAGTTCATCCAAGAGTTCAAGTGTGCATCCTCTAGTTGTGAAGCTTGAGTGAGTCAAGCGAAGATCGAAGCTTGTTACTCTTGGTGATCGACATCACCTAGACGGTCCAGTGGTGCTTGGAGGAAGGTGATCGCCGGAGGATTGTCGGCGGCCCTTCTCCATCGACGATTGTGATCGGTTGTGGGCGATTCACCGAGCCGGAGTGGCGAAGAATCAGCCCGTAGAGAGCACTCATCCCTTGCGCGGGATTGAGGGGGAGCTATACCTTGCGAGGTGCTCCAACGAGGACTAAGGGGGAGTGTCGACTCCTCGATACCTCGGCAAAACATCGTCGTGTCAAGCATCTCTTTCCCTAGCTTCTTCTTACCGCATTACTTATCACACTTGTCTTTCAATTCATACTAGAATTGTGTAGGAAGTTTTCGCTCTCTATTGACTTGCTACTGCTTTCTAGCTAGGACACACAAGCGGTAGGCACTTGGGGGTTAATTGGCTCTTTATAGGTTTAATTCTTGTTTAGAAATTAAAAAGAGCCCAATTCACCCCCCTCTTGGGCATCTTGATCCTTTCAATTGATATCAAAGCAAGGTTTGCTCTAAATTAGGCTTCACCGCCTAGAGCAAGATGTCCCATGGGGATGGACCACCTCCCATGTTCGATGGAGACGACTTTCCTTATTGGAAAGTTCGTATGGAGGCCTATCTAGAGGCCGTTGACGTGGGCGTGCTCAAAGCCGCCACAAAGGGAGACACTCTCTTCGCGGAGGACCTCAACTTTGATAAGCACAATGCCAAGGCGAAGAACATTCTTTTTTGTGGCATTTGCAAGGATGTCTTAAACCGAGTGCGTAATGCCAAAGACACATTTGAGTTGTGGACTACTATTTGTGCTCTTCACGAAGGGACAAAGAGTGAGCGTGAGGAACGCTATCACTTGGTCATGGCTAAGCTCAATTCTTTTTCCATGCATACAAATGAAAATGCAAATGAAATGTACTCACATCTTAACATTATTGTAGAAGAATTGAATGGGCTCGGTCTCAACCAAATGGCACCGGCCGATGTGGTGCGCAAGATCCTCTGTGTCTTGCCCATTGAGAAGTATGGCCACATCGTCACGGTTCTTCACCAAGGAGATCTCTCCACCGCGACACCAACACAAATCTTGGGTAAGATCAATGCCCATGAGATGTACATGAAGATTGGTGATGGTGGCTCCTCATCCTCCTCCAAGAAGAAAGAAAAAGAGAAGGAGGAGAAGAAGGACTTGGCACTCAAGGCATCCTCCTCAGAGAAGTACAAGATGCAAATTGTGTATGAGAGTGCAAGTGATGAAGAGGATGATGATGACCTCGCTCTTATGGTGAAGAAAACAACTAAGATGTTGAAGAAGCTGAACAAGAATGGAGTCAAGTTTGACTCAAAGAAGAAGAAATTCTTCACAAGCTCTTCAAGAAAGCCTCTCTCCAAGATGGATTGCTACAATTATCGCAAACTTGGACACTTGGCTCATGCTTGCCCCGAAGAGAAGAAAGACAAGTACAAGAACAAGAAAGTCAACAACAAGTTCAAGTACAACAAGGGCAACAAAGATGAGTCAAGTGATGAGGAGAAGAAGGATGACAAGTCATTCAAGAAGAAGAAGAACTTCAACTTCCACAAGAAAAAGAAGAATGGCAAAGCCTACATTGTTGGTGATTGGCTCTCCGACATTGAAGACACAAGTGACTCATCCGGAGATGAAAGTGAAGATGAGAAGGTGGACGCTGTCCGTCGGTCAGGCGTCGGACGCTTGGAGAGCGTCCGTCGACCTTTCAGAGAGGGTGTTTTTCAGCCCAAGCCAGAGTGCAGCATCGACCTTCCAGAGAGCGTCCGTCGCTGGGAAATCGTGTCAGAGATAGCCGTTGGGCAGGGCATCGGAGCGTCCGTCGCCTAGGCGTCGGAGCGTCCGTCTCCCAAACCTTGTGCAGAACTAGCCGTTGGGGCATGCGACGAAGCGTCCGTCGCCTAGTCGACGGAGCGTCCGTCGCCAACTTAAGTTGCCAGCCCGAGGCAGTTTTCTGAGGGGTTATTTATAGCTCCTCACACTTCTCTCCCACCAAGCCTTTGCTCATTTGAGTTGCTGAGTTTGTTGAGAAGGTTGGGAAGAGAGCAAGAGCCCTAGAGTGAGAGAGTGATTCGCGAATCCATCCATCCTCTCCTCTAGTTCATCCAAGAGTTCAAGTGTGCATCCTCTAGCTGTGAAGCTTGAGTGAGTCAAGCGAAGATCGAAGCTTGTTACTCTTGGTGATCGACATCACCTAGACGGTCCGGTGGTGCTTGGAGGAAGGTGATCGCCGGAGGATTGTCGGCGGCCCTTCTCCATCGACGATTGTGATCGGTTGTGGGCGATTCACCGAGCCGGAGTGGCGAAGAATCAGCCCGTAGAGAGCACTCATCCCTTGCGCGGGATTGAGGGGGAGCTATACCTTGCGAGGTGCTCCAACGAGGACTAGGGGGGAGTGTCGACTCCTCGATACCTCGGCAAAACATCGCCGTGTCAAGCATCTCTTTCCCTAGCTTCTTCTTACCGCATTACTTATCACACTTGTCTTCCAATTCCTGCTCATCCTAGCTGTTGTTGTGCTGCTTCCGCTTCGACTAATTTGAACCTTGAGTCCTTGATTACACCTTTGGTGGAATCTTTGCGATCAGAATTGAACCAATTGTTTGCTACTCGTTTGGAGGAGGTGTTGCGCCCTCTTAGAGTAGATATCTCTAACATCAAGTTGTGGTTAGCACGTATGGCCAACCATTTGGAGGGGGCGGATCCTATGGTAGATAATACTTCGGTTGCCAACATGGTTGAGATCTTCGGACCATGTTCTCCAGTTCGGCGCTCTCCGACACTGTCGGTCCTCACTTCTCTTGCAACATCATGCATGCCTACTGACTCTTTGGTGTGCGAGGACATATTAGCAAACACTACAAACTTGGTCGTTGATGAGATGCCCACAATGGAGATGGATCCCATCTTTATTGAGGTGGCTGCAAGGACATCTGACAAAGTAGAGACCTCTAGTTCTGAGGACAAACAAGCTTTGATGCAAGTTGTTAGCTCTGTTGAGGATGTTGTTAGTGGAGGATGCATCCAATGATGAGGAAGTTGTCCCACATGGACAAGTGACAGATGAAAATCCTATATTTCTTATCACCATCGAAGATGCCGCTCCCTTATCTACAACTGAGGTCATGGTGGAAGACCCAACATTAACAAAGAATCCATTGATTGTGCCTTCTTTGGAGAGTGGGGATCTTGTGTGCCCCTTTTGCATCCCTCCTCATCAGTGACCATTACAAAAGGACGTCGACGTAAGACCTATGACAGATCATCACTTCGTCGAAGTGCCCGTCTTGCACAACGAAATGTGTTAAAAGATCTGGGCATTGTTGGAAATGATGGGAAACTTAATGAGAGCGTGATTCAAGACTACGCAAACCGCCTGCAACATTTGTTGTCGCCAGACCTTCTCAAGCCATTGATGGGGCTAAAGGGTCATATTTTTTGGGACATGGTGTTGGAGGTCGCCTTGCACTTAAGTTAGTTGTTTGTCTATGTTGTGGTGGCTTATTATTTCTCTTGTTGCAAGTAGTTCGTTGTCTTGACAAGAGTGGTCCTAGCCTTGTCGTTGTTGTTTTTCTGTTGTAAACTCTTGAAGCGTTGTTGTTTGCCCAGTCCGGGCCTTCTTCTTTATTAATACAATCGGCAGCTCACCTGCCTTATTCGTTTTAAAAAAAAGACCTAACACCAGACGACTAACCCTATCTCTCTCTCTAATCATCAGCGTGTCTTAGAGAGAGACAGCAACACTACTATTCAGAGATTCACCGCAGCGATCTGCGTGAGGTTTTGCTGACAAATGGTTTGCCGTTTGCCGTACATGGTCCGCCCATTGGATGGGGTGGGCAGGCCGGCATTTGCAGGAGACAACAGATATCAGTCTCAACTTCGAGCCTCCATGACTTTTCGTTCCCGTTCGTCTCGCTATCAATGTCCTCGGCCCGTCGCAAAAATAAAATAAATCAATGTCCTCGGCCATGAAGCAGATGACGTCGGGCTTCTCCGAGCTCACGATGGGGCACGTCACATCCACACGTGGAATGTCCTCAGGCAACGCCTCCCAGATCTCCTCGCAGTCGAGCACGCCTTCCTTGACCCACTCCAATGGCTGTGGCTCCCCCGTCGTCGAATTATTCAGAGCCATGGTCCACGTGGTCACCACAAACGCAGACCTAGAGCGCTCGCACACGCTCGCTCTCAGAGGAGAGCCACAGCAGCAGCGGTTGTCGATGCTCACGAACCGCACCACCACCGGCACCGCGGCTGCGCCGCGCGGTCGCAGCTCCTCCGATGCTCCTCCCAACAGGAACCTTTTCCCAAGGTCAGGCCACTCGCCGTCGCGGTCATCCTCGTAGTGCGGCACGTACCGGAGCGTAGGGTTGTCCTCCTCCGCCATGTCGCGGCTGCGATCGTAGTTCACCCAGCACATGAACCGGTTCCCGATGGGGACGGCGCCGTCGAGCTCCATCCACCTCCCCACGTCGTGGCGGCCGCCTCCCTCGTTGTCGACGATGGGCACCGCCGCCTTTAGCTCCCAGTCGCGGCGCCCGGTGCGGAGCACGCATAGCTCCGCCGTGTCGAACGACGCTGTGTGCGCCACCTTGAGCTGGGCCACTACTAGGACCTCACCGTCGCCGTCCCCGCCGCAGTGCAAGAGTCCGGTGTCCATCACGTCGAACTCACGTTTCGCGTAGACGAAATCGTCGTAGCAGTCGAGCTCGTGCATGGGGATGTGGCAGGCTGGCTGGGAGCAGCGACAGAGACGGCGGCGGCTGGTGACTGGCGGCGGCCCTGTACAGGAAGTAGTCGGTGGCGGCGTCCATAGCTTTAATACCGAGACGGCGGCGCACCTTGTAGGGCACAGACACTGACATCTTCAAGAGGACAGAGTCGCCGTGCGCCGCGACGACGAAGAGTCTGTCGTCGTCATAATTACCTGGCAACTTGTCGGGCCCGTGGCAAGAGTCATCCGGGTTGAAGCAGATGGAAGAGATGGCCGGCGGCGCCGCGCGGTGTACGGAGACGCGCAAGGGTCGGCCCCAGGACGTGCGGGACTCCGCGGCGGTCTTGTTGTCGGGGAGGACATTGGCCCCAACGGTTCAGGACCATCCAGCGCGGGTCATGGTCATCCGCCGCTGCCGGAGCAGGAGGGGTTACGGTGGGACCATGTGGCGGCGACTTGGGACGAGATCGTCAGTGAAACAGCGTCGTCGGTTGATCATCCCACAGCCGGAGCCGGACCTACGACCCAGCAGACCACCGGCGGCGAGCCTCGTCATCAGCAGCTTCATACTAGGCTTTGCGATTCGATCGACGGAGCTCACGGATGGCTGGCTGCTGTACGCGTACGTGCGGCTGCTGCGGCGGCGGTTTGCCCTAGCTAGGTTGATTGGCTATTGCTTCGAGTCTCCTGCCTGCGTCTGGCCGGGCGTGAGCGTGACAGTAATATACGCGCACGTACACGCTTCAAATTGGGCTGGATCCTTCTGCATGCGTTTGTTAGCCAACGGGCACGTTTCCTTTCCCATTAGCCATTTCGAGCCTGGCCTGGCCTGGCCCGGCCCAGACCAGAAACACATGATCCATTATTACAGTCTGTGAAGAAAAGGGGAACATGTTTTTGGCCCAGCCCGCACAAGCTCGTAAGAAAAAAAAAAACTCACGCACGCACGCAGGCAACCAGCGCCGCACGCCCGCGACTCTCTCCGCCCCCGCGTCGCGTCGCGCCCCGCCGCCGCACGCCGCGCGGGCGCGACTGCTCGGCGCCTCCACGCGACCCCGGAGCCTTGAGCCCTGGACGCCTCCACGCGAGTACGCCGGTGAACGGCGCCGCGCCGCCGCCCCTCGCCCCCTCCTGCCCTCTGCTCCGGGCTCCGGCCTTCGGCAGTTCGCCGGTTCGCCCCTAAACCCTATACAGGGAGCCGAGAGCCGGAGGTCGGAGGACAAGGCCGCCGGCGCCGCAGCCCGCAGGCCCCGGGCTCTAGCCGGCCAGCCCCCGTCCTCCAGCTTCAGCGCAACGCCACGCCCAGGGTGAGAAGAGAACTGACCTCTCTTTTTGGCTCCTTGCCTCTTTCGTTTCTCTTTTAATTTTTTATTTTTATTATTAGTTTTATTAATTCATTCAGAGATCCGAAATCGATTGATTTTACTTTGAAGAATGGAAAAATATTTTGTTAAGAAATATGTTTCTACTCAAGAGAGCCGGGTTGAGAAAAAAGACCCCGCATTGAGCTTGATATGAATGATATAGTTGCTGATCCAGATCTTAGAAAGCAAATTGATGCATTTGACCATGATATTAGGGATGATGCACTTTGAATCAATATCAAATTATCAATTTTAGCTATATCTACTAGTGTACTATGTCTAACGAGTTAAAAAAAAATTAACCTATGTTATTTAGCCCCCTTATCTGTTTCTGGATCCGGCACTGTGTGAATAGAAAAAAATTCAAATTTTCACCCTCGAGTCCTATTTCAAAAAGAAAAAAAAAGGTGGCATTGTTGGACATGCTATAAATAAAGGGCCCGCCCACGGCATCTGGCCTCCTAAAAGGCCGCGCCAAGGTGACACTGTTAAAGAACTGTGAATCCGGCCGTCCATATTTTTTTTGGAATATCTTGTTCATATAAATTTGCTCGTTGGTAACGTACGATAGTACAACTCGTGCGTTACGCCATCTATCTTGTGAGGAGATGTAGAGTCCGGTTTGTATATACGTGACGGCTACTTGTTAACACAAACCCTGCAAGCGTACGGTTCCGATCCGTTTATATTAATTATACTATTTTTCACATATATAAAGATGAAGAAGGGGCTAATTGACATATGCTGTGCACACATGCGCGACCTGCCGGCGTGAGCGTGAGCATCTAGCTAGCTGGGCAAGAATATAATTCACCAAGCTAAGGATGTCTCTGGAACCCTTGTGGTCGGCGCCGGCCGGGGAGGTTGTGCCGCCGGTTACTGGGCGGCACCGGAAGAGGATGCGGCGCGGCTGGAGGCCATAGCTGCCGCAGCTCGTGTTGATGACGAGCTCTCAGAGGAGCAGTTTCAGGCCAATAGCCAGATACAGGAAGACGAGGTAACTATGATGACTGAACACGACAGCCTTAACGACGTTTATCTATTTTTCCCCTTTTGTATTGGTTACTGTACATAGTTAAACCTTCGGTTCTTTCCATGGGATCGTGAGTACGTCTTGAAGATTGCTGACTCTTGAATTAATTGTGCCCTATAGTAGTAGTTTAGTTTATATAATGCAAGTTCAGTTAGATTATTCAGAGTTTCAGACAAAATAATTAAGCTGATTCAGAGTGTATGTATGTTTGATTATATTGTTGTTCACGGAGTAGTATATATATTTTAAAAAAAACATCATCTGATGGCATGCATGCTGTGATTGATTGACCCGCGCAGCTGCTGGCACTGCAAGCAATCTACGGGGATGACATGGTCATCTTTGACAATATGAACGGCCTTCGGGTTTTTCAGGCAAGTATATATCCTTCAGATTCAGACTCGTGCAGTTCATTCAATTGTATATATACACTTGTCTTCTTATATTATATAGTACGGTACATCTTGATGCAATTGTCCATGCATTCTTGTTCCTCTTCAGATCTCTCTACGCTACCAACTTGAAGGTGACATCCAGCTGTACATGAACGTCGTCTGCTCCGAAGAAGCCACCAACGACGACGGGTCTCCTGTACGCCTGCAGCCTCGAGCATCTGCCGCCCATAACGCTGACCTGCCTGCTACCTCGATCGTACCCGAGCAGCCGCGCGCCCTACTTCGTGGTCGCGTCCAAGTGGCTGGACGAGCCAGAGGTCTCGGCGTTCTGCTCGGTCCTCGACGAGATCTGGGCGGACCTGCCGCCGGGGCAGGAGGTGGTGTACCGGTGGGAGGACTGGCTTAGCGGCGCGTCCTGGTCCACCATCAGCGCTCCATCAGACGACGATGATGAGATGGTGTTGGTGTTGGGTCCAGACGACGACGCCGCCGCCGCAAGCTCTGTCGGTTGTTCTGGTGATTCAGATGATCGCGCGATAGGGAGAAGGCTCATCCTCGACTCCACCATCCCTCTGATGAGACGTTACAGCGAGCAGAGGTCGCAGGAGGTGTTCGATCAGAGCATCCATGCCATGAGTGCGCAGTCTGTCTCACTGAAAATACTGGTGCGGTTTTGCAGCAGATCATTTTGAGTCATCTGAATCTTGAATTGAACGTGCAGTTCGTAGACGTTATTGTATGTATGTATATATGTATGTATATATATAATGTAGGCCGGAACTTCATCCAGCTCCCGTGCGGCCACGTACTCCTTCTGCGTGAAGTGCATGGAGACCTACTGCAGCATCCACGTGAAGGAAGGCAGCGTGACGGCTCTATCATGCCCGGACACGTCGTGCCGCGCGCGCTGCGTCGTCTCCTCGGCTCCGGCGCCGGCGAAGACGAGGGGAGCCTGTACGCGCGGTGGGAGTCGCTGTTGCTGCGGCGGACGCTGGACACAATGCCCGACGTGGCCTACTGCCCGCGGTGCAACGCGGCGTGCGTGGCGGCGGGGGACGACGCGCAGTGCGGCGCGTGCTTCTTCACCTTCTGCGCGCGGTGCGGGGAGCGGCGCCACCTCGGGCTCGACTGCGTCCCCGCCGAGGACAAGGTGGAGCAGCTGCTGCTGGAAGCGGCGGCGAGCAGCAGGGAGCGGCGGTCCGAGGAGGCGTTGCGGCTGGAGCAGCGCAGGGTGGAGGAGCTTCTTAGCCTGCGGGAGGTGCTCCGCACCACCAGGCAGTGCCCGTCGTGCCGGATGGCCATCGCTAAGACGCAGGGGTGTAACAAGATGGTCTGCTCCAACTGCGGCACCTTCCTGTGCTACCGCTGCGGCCGCGCCATCAGCGGCTACAGCCACTTCACGTGAGTCCTCTCTGTCGTTTCTATATATATATATATATATATATATATATATATATATAAATATATTCAATTTTACATTGCCGATCATCTGGCAGCAACGGGGAGTGCGGGCTGTTCGAGCGCGTGGGCAGGAGGCGGCTGGACGACGACGACGACTTCAAGGAGCCCGGATGGATACGGGCAATTAGGTACAAGTGCCCCACGTGCGGCATCAAGCGCCCCAAGGTGAGCATATTGCATTCCATAGTTTCCACGAAAACCATACTAGTACTAAATTTGATCTCATTATTTGTGTCAATCACCTTATTAACTGACAGACGGGTAAGAACAACCTCCTGGTGTGCCGGGCGTGCCAGACACGGTACTGCGCGCTGTGCTGGAAGAGGGTCTGGGAGGTCTCCCACCACTACGGGCCCTCGGGTGATTGCCAGCAGCGCAGCTGAAATGCATTATTGTTCATCAAAGCAAATGTATTATCCGCTCTCGATCTTCAATGAAATTATTTATTGTACATTTCATGTTTCACGTATGTAGCAGTTTTATATACATTATTAAAACGATGATTACTAGTAGCTTTTTGTAAACCCTACAGCTACAGTTATAATCCTATATATGGTCCATGGCGTTAATCGGGATTAAGTATATTACACCACCCAGATAATCCACACGAAACATATTTATAAGCATAAAAAATAGTACAACACACTTACAATTAAAGGAGCGGTGCAATTACATGAATCTTGTACAAAGGACGTCCATGGCCACCTACCAATATGTGGATACTTACACACACGTATACCATCATTATACTGGAGGAGCAAAAATCGAGAGCGAATCCCTCTTAGGCTCTCAACAACGGCATCGTCTGGTAATAGAAAAAGTGCATTCCTTTTCACTTTTTCAAGAGTACCAACTTACATTATTGCTCCAAAGTCTTATTGGATTTCTTTTTTATTTAATTTGATCAACTCGTATTAGTCTTTGCGCAATTCTTTTTTTTTTTCGAGATTACAAGTCTTTGCGCAATTCGGTTAGGACTCTGGTACTTACAAGAGTTGAGGAACGAACCCATTTAGTGGTTATATAGATATATATTTTTTGTACTTATTATATGGCTCTACAAGTAACGGTAATTTATTGAAAAAAAATCTTAGCGCTCTTATAGGAATTCCTTTTCTATTTGACTTGGTGCCTTGTTGATTCCTACTTCACTTCTTGTCTTTGTTACTAGTTATTACTTCAACTCGAGTTGGTCATACACTTTTGTGTATGAGTATGTTGTGTTTGATATATTTTTGTCTTTTTGAATAGTCATGTAAGCAGAAGTTCTATTTGGATTAGGATAGGATTTCTAGCTTCCCTTCTTGTTTTTTTACCTGTTACTTGAACTCGTGTTGATCATGAACTCTTGAAAGGTCATGGAAGCGTGAGTTCTATTTGAATTGAGATAGGATTTCTAGCTTTTCAAATTCTTAATTAAGTCTTGCATATTAGTATACGTCATATATAAAACAGGAGGGCTACAGTAGACATGAATGAAGACAATTTCTCCATTCACATAGTTATAGGGAGGGCCATACTAAAAATTGAGAAGAAATTTTGCCTCTTTCTTATTATATATATATATATATCCAATTCATTACTTAAGAAATGTAATAAAAATCATATATAATGTAAAAGATTTCGTGTCCTCCATGTGTGGAGTGTGCTTACCTACCTAGTTTATTGTCATTGAGACTTAGATTCTCCCATTCATGTTATATTGAAGACTCATAGACCACGAGGTGGTCAAACATAAATTCAAATAGCTATGCTAGAGATGTTGTAATCCATCCAGAGAGGTATAGACTTATTAATTTGTAGTGAGATATGGTTTCTCACATGCTATAACAAAGATATATAGACATTAATTATTAGTAAGACATAGATTCTCACATCCTAGATTGAGGATTCATGGACATTAATTAATTAGTAGCTAGACATGGATTCTGACATCTTAGATCGAAGATTCATTAGACATTCATTAGTAGCTAGATATGGTGTGACGGAACCTCCAAAGAACAGGGCCCACTTGTATGGATCATTGTCCAACCGACACTTAATCACACACAAGTGACCCAAGCCTTGAGAAGTCCATCAGGTGGATTCAACCGAGTCATCCACCTTTTCCGAGCTGGATCACTTCACGAGTACTTGCAGCATCATACGTTTATTACAAAATATAAATCAGAGTAAAAAGCGGAAGATTTACATAACATTAATTTACAAAAGGTAGTTTTAAACTTTCAAACTTAGATTATTTCATTACCAAGTAGGAAACCTTGCCCTAGGTTTCGTACAAGCTTATTCGCCTTCTTTAACTTCTATACTGACCAGCTGAAAGGTGCCGGTCAAAAGGAGCCTCACCTGCAACAGGGATTAACAAACCCTGAGTACAAAAGTACTCAACAAGACTTAACCGACCAGTTTATATTTTAGTGGACAATAGAAATGCAGGTTAAGTGGGTATCAAGGTAGGTTTGCACCAATATCAAAGCTTTTGCGGAAATGAGCATTTGATAAAACATTTTAAATTGATTCGTTTTCGGTAAACAGTTACCCAAGTATCGATCGCAGTTCTGATCGATAACGTGGTAACAACCGTATTCATCAAAACCATCCATAGTATCCGGTTCAAGTTTCATTAACTACGATGTGGTAGTCAGAGTCATGTTTCCATATCCGAGGAACACGACGATTCGAATCGATTAAACCTAGCTGGGGCTTCCTTATCACACGACATATGCAGCACCAAAGCACGCATATGACAACCTTTCTCAGGATCCTCCACCCAAGACCGGGGTTCCGCCACCCGAGAGCACAGTACACCTCCCATCCAGCCCTAGGCCACCCGTAGGCCAGGAGGGTACACACTACTCTCGCCATCTCTCCACTCCCAGTGCGGGTTAATCATTCTCAGCATGGAATAGCCAGAGTCTAGCTTCCCGAAGTATGTGACCAGTACTCCAAAGTCACGGCTCTTGGACATCCATAACGGACGGTTCCTAATCGACATAGGCGGAAAGAACCCGCTCACCGGACCCATCTGGTGGCTCACCAATACCGTGTCCGCCAGGTCTCAGCTTATTACTCCCCACATTCTTTCCATTCATTTCGAAAACAGTAAGTTAAAATTCTCAAAGGGAGTATTCTCATAAAATTCATAGGTGACAGGTAATCACCTGGTTTTTCTGATTCTAAGCATGGCTAAGCATTTATATCAACTTTGAATCTCAACGGTGTCAAGGAAAAGTATTGAATATTCAAGGTAGGTAATGCATCAATTAGGTATTCATTTGAGAAAGAGTTTTTCATGCAATACTTAACCTTAAGCTTAGCAGAAATATACTTTTAAACATAAGGGAATTGTTTAAATGCATCGGGGCTTGCCTTGAGTTGCAGGGTAGATGACCTCGGGATCTGCACCACAAATGCCAAACCCGACCTCGAACGACTGCTGACGTACTCCGATAACGTGACTCACCACATTCCCGATTCGTTATCTATACGAGAGAGTGACATGCCATGTCTAAGATGATGCAGGAATAGTAGACATGATGCTTGCATAGGAATCACAATACTTGAATATTAATTATATTACTTAACAAAGGTGAAAGAAACTTAGTTGATTAAGGTGTAATCAAGATTAAGTAAGTCTTGAGTACAACTTACCTTCACGGTACAGTTGCATACTTAAGACTTAATTAAGGATTAAAATTTAATTAAATTAAACTAATCAAGTTAATAATTAAATCCAATAGAACTGAGCAGGATTATGTTTTATTTTCATTAAGCAAGATAAGAGTTTATTTTGATTAACAAGTCAAGTTAATGATTGCATCCAAAAATACTGAGTAAGACATTAATTAATTACTTATCAATCAAGCCCAAAGTCATTAGGATCAATGACTTTGATTAGCAATCAACCCAAAAGTCACTCAAACCTAGTGATCAGGGTTTTCTAATTAATTATTACTTTAATTAGAACTTTTATTAAGTACTAATCAATAATTAATTATTCTCAAACAATGAATTAGTTGCCAAAGGACATCACAATTATGCCCTAAGATCATCAATCAATCCAAAAGTTCACACAAAACCCTAAGGTTAACACTAATTACTTAATTAAGCTAACAAGTCCATTCAATTGGTTAATTAAGAAATTATTTATTAATTAAACTAATATGTCATAGTTCCACTTCTTTTAAAAGAGCTCAAACTTTTTATATAGGTTCATCTTAACCCAATAAGATTGCAGAATTAGTTCTATGATTTTTGGAGTTATAAATAACTCATGAAAAATTATGGAAAATACATTTACCATTTAATAATTAAATAAGCAATTAAAAGGTGATTTTATAAAATTCTTCAAAATAATCTCAAACTTTTTATATAAGCTACTCAGAGCATCAGGCTAATGCAAAACAAATTTCAGAATTTTTTGGAACAATGTTTTATTTATTAAAAATCATTGAAAGACCTTTATTAATTAAATGGAGCATTTTTATAGTAAGTAAAGCATACTGAAAAAGGCTATTTCATATTTTTATAATTTTCTAAACATATCAGTAAGCATACACAAATTTTTTGGTAGTTTATAGAGCTCTAAAACAATTCTTGCAAAATTCACAAAAGCAGGGACTGTTTGCATAATTCAGAAAATCGAAAAAAAAACCTTTTAAATCACATTTCTCTCTCTCTGCCCTCGCGTGAAACAGAGCAGAGCACAGCTGCTCGGCTCTGACCGGCGTCAGTTCGCCGGCGACGAGCCCTGAGGCACAACCGAACTCATGGTCAAGCTCAGCTCCCCACCCCGCACCTACACATGCTACCGGATGAAGCTCAGAGGCCTCCCCGAGCTTCTGCCGGCAGCCATGGCGACAACCCTGCTCGGGGTGAGCCTGCGCCGGGCACCTCAGCTTGCCGGCGACGCACCCAAGCAGAGAAACACACTCTACGACTCCCTACGACGCTATGAAGCCTGCAAAAAGAGACCAAACAGCTCTGGGACGGGAGCACGTCGGACACCGACGACGCAGCGGCGCGAACTCGCCGGATTACCGTGGCCAGGCCAGACCAGAGCACTACGAGATCAACCAGCAATACATAGAGCATCAGGAGCTCACCGCGACTCTTATGCACGCGCTAGAAGAGACTGTAAGGTGGCGGAGGGCAGTTGCCGTCGACGCAAGTGATGGCGACGGCGCTGATGCTCGGCACGACGTCGTTCAGTGCAAAGGAATGGAGTACAGTTCAACGAGTTAGCGCATGAGAATTTATGATCTTCAAGGAGTATGAAACAACAAACAAAACGTCCAGAGGCCTTCCCAGTCGCTGTACCCACGGCGCGACGGATCTGCGACTCGGTCCGCCGGAGCCGAGGAAGAAGAAGGTGTTCCGGGCTAAACAGTGGGTAAGAGGATCAACGGTGTAGCTCAGTGGGTTTGAGTAAGGGTTGCGAAGCTTATGAAGTAGCTAGATGAAGGCGAGGACGAGTGGTTGCTCGGGCAAAGCTCGTCGGAGCTGCACGGGCGGTGGCGGCAGAAACAGAGGAGAAGCGGCGGGAGCGGATAGGGATGATCCCCTATATACCAAGACTCGGGAAGGTACCCAAACGACGCGTGGGGATAAGCTGGACACGCTGGTACGCTTGGTGCGCTAGAAGCCTCCAGCCGGCCAGCGCGACCGCGGCAGCGGCGGCGGCGGCGGGTTCCTCCCCCCTGTCTACTGTAGCGAAATCACAGAAATGCCCCTGCGGTTTAAAAGTCAAATTACTTTGAAATTTTGAACTGAACTCAAATTTTTCCAAAAATAAAATTTTCTCAGATTTTCAAACTCTATAACTTTTGTAAAAGGTCCATTATCAAATTATGTTTAGATTTTAGAATCCACTTTCAAATTCAAATTAGGGTTTAAAAACACTTTTCCCCATTTTAAATTACTTCAGATTCTTCCACTGAACTTGTTTTTCTCCAAACATAAAAGTTGTTCAGTTTTGAATTCTTTACAACTTTGGTTAAAGGGCCACATCCAAATTCCATTTAGTTTTTTAATTGCATATTTAAATTTGGATTTAAACTTGGAAATCAATTACTCTTTTTGCAATTACTTTAAAAAGTTGAATACAAGTTGAAAATATTTCAACATAGCTTGTATTAGTTTTGAAAATATCTACAAAATTGTTAATATACTCAAGGTCCAATTCTTAATAGTTTTTGAATTCCATGTTTAGGTCAAATTTTTAACCCCCTTAATTAAGGTTTTTGAAAAACTTTTGAATTTGTTTTTCTTGTTTTCAATTCACACCTATAAAAGAAATTAATAAACACATTCAAGTAAACTATTTTTAATTATAAGCATCACATGGTGATCAAGCATTCAGAGGTATAAATAACACAAATAAATAAATTTATTTTAATTGTATGCATTTTAATGTGAGCAATAATATGCATGCCATACAATGCATATGATGATATGTCATTTTTAGTAAAGTAACACCAGGGGTGTTACATCTGGATTCCCACAGGCTTTATATAAAGATATGTAGGTGCAGAGTGATTCACATCCATACTGATTTTTGGACATTCGGTCCTAGCAACTTTGAACCAACAACCCTTCAATGGTTGCTAAAGCATTTTTTCGACTTCTGGTCGATGCATTGATTATTACCACGCTTGTCCAAGGCAAGAGCCTTGAGGATTCAAAAGCAGAGGTGTTTGATAAGTGCATCGATAACATAAAAAAACTTCCCCCATACCAGGGCCCAACTCGTTCATGCATCGGCGCCGTGCTTAAAACTAACTTGCCTAGCATTTGTTCGATCATTACCCCTAACGACGAGATGATAATAAGCGTGGAGAGGTTTGTTAGTCTGGGACAACAATTTGGACAACAGTTTACATCCGGTGACAAATGCGGCAGTAAGTGTATGAAACCATTTCATTTTTTATTAATTATAAGAGATTTTTTATATTGCTATTATGTTGTATTATATAAGAAATGTTTTTAAGGTGATGTACTTTATGTAAGAAATATATGACATGGGCTTTTGTTTGTAGCTTACACTATTCCATAGCTTCCGGGACAAACCACTGCCATGGATGGCAAATCTATGGGCACTCCTGGGAAGACAGAGAAAGCTATAATAATAAAATAAATATATCCAATGTTCTAGTTTAAGTGCATGTTTGATACAAGAACTAATTGCTAGCTAGCAAAAAATTAGCAAGAAATAGCTCTAGGGCATTCAGACATGAGGGCTAATATATATAAGTGAATTTTTTTTTAGCCAAGTCTTTATCAATGTTAGCCAACCATAGCTTATTTGGACACTGTTTTCAAGATATGTGTTAGAAATTGGGACATGAAAGTTGCACCAAAACCGTCCCAAAAGTAATAGTGAGAAGAGATGGACTGGGGTTTAGGGTTTAGCTATTAAACCGTCCCAAATCTAGTGGTTAAAACTACTACTTCCTCTGTTATAAAAAACTATCGTTCTTGCTTTTTAGAAATAACTTTAACTAATTTTATATAAAATTATTAATATTTATGTTAACATATTAATATCATTAGATAGGCCGTTGAATTTATTTTTATAATAAGTTTATTCGGAGATACAAATGTTGCACACATTTTCTATAAATCTAGTCTAACTTATGGCAGAAAAAAATTTCAGTTATATTGGGTCGGAGGAGTATATCTATATTTCTGATAGCAATATTTAACACGGGGCCAACCTAACCTCCCAATCTTGCACCCAAAAATTTATCTATGAAAGGGAAAAGGCCTCCCAATTCCGCAACCGTAAAAATGCATCCTGCAAATGGTAAAACTCATCTTTTAACATAAACACACAAGCCTTTAACCTGTGAATTAGCAAAAAAAAAAAACATACATACTTGCCCCTAATGGTAAATTTATTTGGTCGAACGGTAAGAAGCCATTGATTGGAGCAATCATTAGGAGGCAAGTAGTAGAGTTAAATTTTGAAAGCAAACTGTAGTTGTTCAATTTCATGTCAACTAAACACTAGCTAGTAGGACCATCCCATATCTAAAGAAACCCTTTCACAAGTCTTCAAATGAAACGCACGCTAATCAAAGGGGTCAGTTGAGTGGGGGGAGCGGCTATATACACTACTGGAAACGCGAAATTCCTTGACAATTTCATTTTTTTATGGTTATTGCAAAAACCGTCAGGGTATTACTAATTATCTTACGGTTTCTCGAAAACACATAGGAAAATTAATATTAACTTGACAGTTTCTCGAAAACACACAAAAAATTATATAACCATCAGGAAAATTCCTAATTAACTTGAGTGCAAACAACTGACACAAAAATTAAATAACCGTCACGATAATACCTAATTCCTTGATGGTTTCATTTTTTTGACGGTTATTGCATAAATTGTCAGGGTAATTCACATTATCTTGTCGGTGTCTAATAAAACACAAGAAATTGTATAAACCGTCAAGAAAATCATCATTATCTATTTGTGAAGGATGTATAGTCTCACTTTATTAAAATTCTTATGGAATTCTTATGGACCCAAAATATATTGTTGTGTGAATTTATGAAATTTTCTGATCAAATTTAGTTATTATTGCAATTATTCATTGAAATGTCATACAATAATTGTAATAATATCGAGACTAGGTTAGGAAAATATACACTTGCATGATGACATGATTTTGATGTATAATCATAGCATAAAAATATGGCACAAACAGAGAATTTTTTTTTGGGGATCCAACCGTCAGGGTTATTATGGGTTTATCCTGTCGATTTAAAAGCGTAAAAAAAATCTTTTTCCATCGGTGACGTCTGATTTTTCTATCAATTCGTACCGACATAAATAAACCATTAACCCTGATGGTTTTTATTTTCCCTGTCGGTTAAGAACCAATAGGAAAAATTAAAATGAATTTATCTGACTGTTGAACCGTCAGACATTTTTGTATTTCCTTGTCAAGCTACGCCTGACAGTTCATCGTCAGGGTAATTGATTTTAAATTTCCTTGACGGTATTTCTGCTTTCTCTGACTATAAATGCACACTAAGCGGAATTCTCGTTTCCAGTAGTGATATGGAAAAGGTCAGCGTCGGTGATGACATCGACACTCGTGCTGCATGACAATTAATTTGTGTTTATTATTAGCATAATACTCCCTATTCATACTCGTAAAACATGTCATTTAGAACAAGATTTGAATTAAACATTGAGAATATAAATCAATCCGTCGTCAGGCATGCCGTCATAAAAAATCTGTAGCTACCTAGCTTCTATAAATCATGTCACGTGACCGAAAAAAGTGAAATCCTGCGTTTTCATTATTCTGACGATGAACCACACAACCGTTTATATATTTTTATTCTGCATCTCCTGGCGGCAGAGGCGGAGCTTCCCATACGGCAGGGTGGGGCAGCTGCCCCAGCTACCGCCGGAGTGGATCCACTTGTACACCTCTGTCTTCCCTCCGGCAGGCAGCAACAAAGTAGCGGCGGCGTTCGGCGCATCGACGGACCGAGGAAGATGATAACAGGACCAATTGATCAAGCATAAACGATTCAACCTTTAGAAGCAAAAAAGACCCATGGCCCAATAAGCCGGCCCAAGTGGAAGCCTCCAGCCCCTAAGCTATCTTGGTCCAACACTCACATTCTCTTGTGTGGCAGCACCCAGAGTCGGAGCTCCGCGCGGCCGCGCCCGAGCAGCCTTCTGCCATTCGTCGGCAGCCGGCGCGCCAATCACTGCAACTGCCCCAAGAGGCCAAGCCCACGCCGCACCGGTGTAGAATCATGGACCCTTGTGTTTAGGCGATTAACGACAATACCAGATCACTATGACTAACGTGTGTTTTGCAGAGACAAAGTCATTTATGTTAGGTCATGAGTGATGTGTTTTGAATGGGCTTAATGGATATTCATGCCCCCAAGATGGAAATCATTTCGGTTGCAAAGGATGGAGATTCTCGACGAAGACTAGGCTAGTTCTTAGTGCCATAAGGTTGAGAAGGGCACTAAATATAGCTAGGGCTTTTGTTTTTCCTTTGACCGTACTATAAAGGGGGGTATGAGGTTAGTAGCTTGACCTAGGAGAGTTTAGGAAAGTGGGTATATGCACACTTGTCACAACTAGTCCTAGAGACCTTGCTTTCAGCCCTTGATAAACCCTAGAAGTGGTAGGAGCAAAGTCCCTTGAGAAACCTTAGCGAAAACGGTTGATAGAGAGGGAGAAAGAGGCTCCGGACCACTCTGCTAAGTAGGCACCGGACCAAGGAGAGTAGTCCGGTGGTCCCTGACTTAGGCAGATTCTCAGCTTGAGGAGCTCCGGACCACCTGTCTGGAAAGCACCGGACCATAGGAGAGTGGTCCGGTGGCTTGGTTCAGAGAGTCAGAAGGCTCCGGACTAGTCCGACGGTGTGTTCGACGGCTAGTCCGACGCCTCAAGACAGGAAGTTTGGTCTATGCAGAGAGCACCCTGGCTCCGGACCAGAGCGTCGGACCAGGGCACCGGACCAAGGAGAGTGGTCCGGTGGTGTGTAAAAGAGAGATCAGTTTTCACTCAGAGAGCACTGAGGCTCCGGACCAGAGCGTCGGACCAGTGCGTCGGACCAAGCAGAGTAGTCCGACGGTGCCTGAGTTTGGAACGAGAGTGAGCTCCGGACCAGTGTGCATGGTCCGGTGATGTGAGCTCCGGACTAGTCCGGTGGTGTGAGCTCCGGACTAGTCCGGTGGCTACGCAGAGAGTAGAAAAAGTGAAAAACGACTAGTTTTGGAGGTGGGGACTATTTATAGTTGCCTCCTTGGACCTTAGAGGCTCTCTTGGCCATTGTTTCAGCTGGTGACATCTTGGAAAATCTTTTGGAGAACCAAGAGTCTAGTGAGGGAGAGATTAGAGAGAGTTCATCTTGTTCTTCCTTCCTAGAGTGATTAGGAGTGACTTGTGTGCATCCATCCACCTTCCTATCCTTGAGTGGGTCAAGTGAAGGTCTTGTGCTTGTTACTCTTGGTGTTCGACAACACCTAGACGGTTTGGTGGTGTTCGGAGAGAAGTGACCGCCGGGAGATTGTTGGCGGCTCTTCTCCAAGCTCTTGTGATCGGTTGTGGGCGATTCACCGAGCCGGAGTGGCGAAGAATCAGCCCGTAGAGAGCACTCTACCCTTGCGCGGGTAGAGGGGGAGCGATACCTTGCGAGGTGCTCCAACGAGGACTAGGGGGGTGTGTCGACACCTCGATACCTCGGGAAAAAATCGCTGCGTCCATGAGATTCTCTTTTCCCTAGCTCTTTACTTTTCCGTCTTGTTTTTACCTTTCCTACTAGAATTGCTTAGGTTGTTTTTATTTCCTATGAACTGCTACCGCTTTCTAGTTAGGACACACAAACGGTAGGCACTAGGGGTGATTGGCATTTGATAGGTTTTTATATTTGCTTTAGAAATTTAAAACAAGCCCAATTCAACCCCCCCTCTTGGGCATCTTGATCCTTTCATTTGGTATCAGAGCGAGGTTGCTCTAAATTAGGCTTCACCGCCTAGAGCAAGATGTCCCATGGGGATGGACCGCCACCCATGTTCGATGGGGATGACTTTCCGTATTGGAAAGTGCGGATGGAGGCCTACCTTGAGGCCGTGGATGTCGGCGTTCACAAAGCCGCCACCCAAGGTGGATCGGTGTTCGCCGAGGACCCGTACTTTGAGAAGAATAATGCCAAGGCAAAGAATATTCTTTTCCGTGGCATTTGCAAGGATGTGTTCAACCGTGTGCGGAATTGCAAAACCGCGCATGAGATTTGGACAAACATTTGTGCTCTTCACGAGGGCACTAAATGTGAAAGAGAAGAGCGCTATCACCTTATCATTGCTAAGTTAAATGCTTTCACCATGCTATCTCATGAAAATGCTAATGAAATGTATTCTCGCTTGAATGTGCTTGTAGAAGAGTTGAATGGCCTTGGACTCTCTCAAATGACACCGGCCGATGTGGTGCGCAAGATACTTTGTGTCCTTCCAATAGACAAGTATAGCCACATCGTCACGGTTCTTCATCAAGGCGATCTCTCCGCAACTACACCAACACAAGTGTTGGGCAAGATCAATGCTCATGAGATGTACATGAAGATCAATGATGGAACTTCATCATCCTCCAAGAAGAAGGAGAAGGAAGAAAAGAAGGACTTGGCTCTCAAGGCATCTTCCAAGGAGAAGTGCAAGATTCAATATGTTGTTGAGAGCACAAGTGATGACAATGATGAAGACAACATCGCTCTCATGGTGAAGAAGACCGCCAAGATGTTGAAGAGGCTAAACAAGAATGGAGTCAAATTTGACTCAAAGAAGAAGAAATTCTTCACAAGCTCTTCAAGGAAGCCAATCTCCCAAATGAAGTGCTACAATTGCGGCACCCTTGGTCATCTAGCCCATGCATGTCCCGAAGAGAAGAAAGACAAGTTCAAGAACAACAAGTTCAAGAACTTCAAGAAGAACAAGGGCGGCAATGATGACTCAAGTGATGACAACAAGAAGCAAGACAAGCCATACAAGAAGAAGAAGAACTTCAACTTCCACAAGAAGAAGAAGGATGGCAAGGCTTACATTGTGGGTGATTGGCTCACCGACATTGATGATTCAAGCGACTCCTCCGATGATGAGAGTGAAGAAGAGAAGGTGGCCGCTTTGGTGATTGGTTCTTCGATTCCACCGCCACCTCCTCCTTCATCGCCGGGGTCATCCTCTACACACCTATGCCTTATGGCTAAAGGTGACAAGAAGGTACAAAAAGAGGATGATGGTGATGACCTCTCTAGTGATGATAGTGATGATGAAGACGCACCTTCCTATGATGAACTAATTAAAATTTGCAACAAATATGCTAGCATCATAAGGAAGTACAAGAGTAAAAATGACAAACTTCTTGAAATCAAGGAAAACTTGCATGATAAGCTTGATAACTTGTCTAGTGCTAATGATGATTTGAAGCTTGAGATTAACTCTCTCACATCTAGCACTAGGGAGCTCAAAGCCTCTCTTAAGCAAGCCAATGAGAAACATGATAAGCTTGAGAGGTCATCCCAAGAGCTCCTCACAAGGTTTAACTTGCTAAAAGATGACTACAATCAAGTGAAAAGTGATCATGGCACACTAGTTGTAGCAAATGAATTACTTACTCAAGATCTTACACATGTTGCTACTAACCCGTGTGCTAAGTGTGCAAGTGCTACCTCTTGTGATATCGAGCTTGATGATGTGGCTCTTGAGCAAAGTGCAAAGTGCAAGGGCAAGAGAGTTGTAGAAGCCAACAAGTATGATGATTATGTGAAGATGAGTGAAGAGAACTCAAAGCTCAAGGAAGAGCTCATCAACCTCAAGGCAAACAATCCCTTCACCATCAAGCCGGTTCAAGAAGAAGACAAAGATACTATCACCTTGATCAACTCTCTTCGAGAAGAAATTGCCAAGCTCAAGAATGACAAGACCAAGCTTACAAGTGGTCTTGAAAAGTTCACCAAGGGCCACAACCTCCAAAGTGAGCTTCTAATGAGCACCATCATGAAGAGTGACAAGACTGGTATTGGATACAAGGAGAATCAAGTGATGAAGGCCAAGGTCAAGATTGAAGCCAAGAACTACTACAAGAACAAGTACAATGGCTACAATCAAGAGAAGCCAAAGCCGAAGCCTAAGAGGTTCCTTGGATGTGGACAAATTGGTCATCTATCATTTCAATGCAAGACTCCACTTCCCAAGACCTTGCCCAAGCACACTAGGCCATTTGCTCATGATGCTCACTATGTCATCAACAAAGATTCCAAGGGTAGACCACTTGTGGTGTTTCTTGGACCACCAATGAAGAACAAGCCTAGGGTTCTTTGGGTTGCTAAGGAGTTGGTTGACAAGGCAATGGGGCCCCGCACAAAGGGGGGTTCCCAAACAACAAGCTTAACTCCAAGATTGCTTGTGTGTAGGTGAACTACAAGACCGGTGGGAGCCATTGGGTAATTGATAGTGGTTGCACTCAACACATGACCGGCGACCCCCGGATGTTCACCACACTTGATGAGGATTGTGCAAATCAAGACAAAATTACTTTTGGGGGTAATTCAAAGGGCAAAGTTCAAGGGTTAGGCAAAGTGGCTATCTCCCAAGATCAATCAATCTCAAATGTCTTGCTAGTACAATCATTGAGCTTCAACTTGCTATCGGTTGGTCAACTTTGTGATCTCGGGTTTTATTGTCTCTTCACACCAAATGAGGTGGTTGTGACCAAGATTGAAGATTCATCAATGATATTCAAAGGGTTCCGGCACAACAACCTCTACTTAGTGGACTTCACTTCCAATGAAGCAAACTTGCAAGCGTGTCTATTCTCCAAGAATTCTTTGGGTTGGCTATGGCATAGAAGATTAGCTCATGTCAACCTTGAAGAAGCTAGTCAAGAAGGAAATGGTTAGAGGAATCAAGGATGTGGTGTTTGAGAAGGACAAACTTTGTAGTGCATGTCAAGCCGGAAAGCAAGTAGCAAACACTCATCCAACCAAGGCCTTCATGTCAACCTCAAGAGTCCTAGAGTTACTACACATGGACTTATTCGGCCCTACCACCTATGCTAGTCTTGGAGGAAATCTCTATTGCTTAGTGGTAGTGGATGACTACTCTCGGTACACTTGGGTGTTCTTTCTTCAAGACAAGGGAGAGACACAAGGCATCTTCAAGAAATTTGCTACAAGAGCTCAAAATGAATTTGATGTGAAGATCAAGAAGATTAGAAGTGACAATGGCACCGAGTTTGTGAACACAAAGATTGAAGATTATTGCGATGAAGTTGGGATCAAGCATGAGGTGTCCGCCACATATACTCCACAACAAAATGGTGTAGTAGAGAGGAAGAACCGGACACTCATAACACTAGCAAGGTCTATGCTTGATGAGTACAACACTCCCGAGAAGTTTTGGGCAGAGGCAATCAACACCGCTTGCTATGCGGCAAACCGTCTCTTCGTCCAAAGGCTATTAAAGAAGACCCCCTATGAGCTTGTAAATGGGAAGAAGCCGGATATTTCATTCTTTCGGGTGTTTGGGTGCAAGGTGTACATCTACAAGAAGCGCCAACACTTGGGTAAATTCCAACGGCGGTGTGACATTGGTTTCCTTGTTGGTTATTCACTTAAATCCAAGGCATATCGTGTATTTAACAAAGCCACCGGCTTAGTTGAAGAAATGTATGACTTGGAGTTTGATGAAACTAATGGCTCCCAAGGAGCGCTTGAGGATATTGATGTAGGTGATGAACCCCTGAGGGAGGAATGAAGAATATGCCAATTGGTGCTATCAACCCGCAAGAGGTGGAAGAAGTTGAAGATGAAGCAAATAAAGAACCCTCTCCACCTCACACGCCTCAAGTTGATGAAGGAGATCAAGTGAGAGAAGCTCAAGAAGACACTCACATTCCTCAAGATCAAGCCGAGGCCGAAGCAAGCAATGTTGAAACACCACATCCTCCTCCTCAAGAAACAAATAGAAAATCAACATCCATCCTTCAAGCTCACCCCCATGATCAAATCATAGGGAGTCCATCAAAGGGAGTAATGACTCGCTCTAGACTTGCATCCTATGTTGAACATCACTCGTTTGTTTCCTTTGTTGAGCCTACTAGTGTAGAAGAAGCACTTGCGGATCCGGATTGGGTGAATGCCATGCATGAAGAACTCAACAACTTCACCCGGAACCAAGTGTGGACACTTGAAGAGAAGCCAAATGATGCAAGAATCATAGGCACCAAGTGGGTGTTTAGGAACAAGCAAGATGATCAAGGCGTGGTTGTGAGGAACAAAGCAAGATTGGTGGCAAAAGGGTTCTCTCAAGTAGAAGGACTTGATTTTGGAGAGACCTTTGCTCCGGTTGCAAGACTTGAAGCCATCCGTATCCTTTTGGCGTATGCTTCACATCACAAAATGAAACTCTTTCAAATGGATGTGAAGAGCGCCTTCTTAAATGGTTTCATTAATGAACTTGTTTATGTTTCACAACCTCCCGGGTTTGAAGACCCAAACTTGCCTAATCATGTGTATAGGTTGTCCAAGGCACTCTACGGTTTGAAGCAAGCTCCAAGAGCTTGGTATGAGAGGCTAAGGGACTTCCTAATCAAGAAGGGCTTCAAGATCGGGATCGTCGACACTACACTATTCACCAAGAAGCTTAATGGAGAGATCTTTGTTTGCCAAGTATATGTCGATGACATTATATTTGGGTCAACAAATCAAGACCATTGCAAGGAGTTTGGTGACTTGATGTCCAAGGAGTTCGAGATGTCAATGATTGGCGAGCTAACCTTCTTCCTCGGTTTTCAAGTGAAGCAAATGAGAGAAGGGACATTCATCTCTCAAGAAAAGTACACTTATGATCTACTTAAGAAGTTCAAGATGGAGGATTGCAAGCCAATCAAGACCCCAATGCCTACTAATGGGCATCTCGATCTCGATGAGGGAGGTAAACCGATCGACCAAACTCTATATCGTTCTATGATCGGTAGTTTACTTTACCTCACCGCATCTAGGCCAGATATCATGTTTAGTGTGTGTATGTGTGCTAGGTTTCAAGCAAACCCTAAGGAGTCGCATCTTTGTGTGGTTAAAAGAATCCTTAGGTACTTAAGGCACACCCCTAGCATGGGTCTTTGGTATCCCAAAGGAGCTCCCTTCCAACTAGTTGGTTATTCCGATTCGGATTATGCCGGGTGCAAGGTTGATAGGAAGAGTACCTCCGGCGGGTGCCACATGCTAGGAAGATCACTTGTTTCTTGGTCCTCAAAGAAGCAAAACAGTGTGGCATTGTCAACCGCCGAGGCGGAATACATTGCCATGGGAGCAAGTTGTGCACAAATCTTATACATGACCCAAACACTCTTTGATTACAGCGTGTTTTTAAAAGAAGTTCCACTTTTGTGTGATAATGAAAGCGCCGTAAAGCTTGCAAACAACCCGGTTCAACACTCTCGCACCAAGCACATTGATATTCGCCATCACTTTCTTAGAGATCATGTGGCTAGGAAAGACATCACACTAGTTGGAGTTAAGAGCGAAGATCAATTGGCGGATATCTTCACTAAACCACTCGATGAATCAACCTTTTGTAGGTTGAGAAGCGAGTTAAATGTGCTTGATCACTCTAACTTCACTAAAAGATGAGCTTGTGTGTTTCATGCATTCATATGTAATATAACATGTTTAATTTGGTAATGCACATAGGCTTGGCTAACGCGGTTAAGATAACCGCCCTCAAAGCGTGTGACAAAGCTTAACCGCGGTTTAAACTTGCAAGCAACCTAGATTCAAATTCCGTTTTGCATTGCATTTGCATTAGTGTTGCTTCTTCGTTTCTTTTCGGTTAAGTTTATTGGTCATCATTAGGTTCAACACTTAGGGGGAGCAATTCAACGCTCTAGCTTCAGCTAATACCCCTCTAGTGCCCCTAAGGTGACCCTTGGAGCTTTATTGAACTATTTTCTTATGAAAACTAATTCTAGCCTATGGCAAACTACTTCTAAAATTGAGGGTTTGAGAGATGGTTCTTATGTTAAGTCCAACAAGTGTTCCTCTCTGCTCTTTTGTGTTGGTACTTGGCTAAGAGAAAAGATTGGAGAGAAAAATAGAAAATTTCAGAGCAATTTTAAGCACCGGACCACCCGCCGGACCACTCTGCATTGGTCCGACGCTGTTGTCCGGTGGTCGGTCCCTCTCTGCATAAATCGACTCCAGCCAAAGAATCCGTCGGACCAGTGTCCGACGCTGCACCGGACCAATGCCAAGTTGTCCGGTGCCTCTGTCATTCTGATCTGTTCATCGTCGGACCAGTCTGGTGCCCCCATCGGACCAGTCCAGTGCGTCGTCCGATGCTGTTGTCCGGTGGTCAGTCTCTCTCTGTGTTTCTTCTCTCCCTACCGTCGGACCTCCCGTCGGACCAGCCACCGGACCAAGCGGAGTGGTCCGACGCTTCGAATTTTTGCGATAACCCCCCCCCCGCGTGTGCGACTGTTTTTCCACTTCCTTCACTCAGCAGTCCGTACGTCGTCTCGCCGCCGTCACCGCAGCTCCGCCCTAGCCTCGCCGCCGCGCCATTGCCGCCGGTGAAGTCTTCCCTGCCGCGCCGCCACCACTCCTCCTCCACTCCTCGCCGCGCCGCTGCTCCGCCGCCCTGCACCGCTGCCTGCCGCCGCCGCGCCGTCGTCCTCCTCCTCGCCGCCGGCGGACTGCTCTGCTTCACCTCCCTGCCTGCCAAGCTCGAGCGCAAGCCACTTAGGGTTCCCTCCCTCCATCTCCATTGCCACTGCAAGTCAAGTCTAGGGTTTGCCCTAACCCTAGGATTCGGGTTTCGACGTTCGCCCTCGAACGAATCCATCTTCGACGCGTTCGTCCTCGACCAACCTCCTATCATCTTCGTTGACTTCGTCCGCGACTGTTTCGTCGACGTCGATTCCGTCCTTCGCTTCTAGGGTATGATTTCACTTTCGATATCGCGTTTCGTCGAGTCAAGATTGAGTTATGCCCTATGTTTATTCCTTGAAAATCCAATTCACTAAATTCGATTGCCAATTGTAATTCGCAGCTGGTATATCCCGTTCGGAGAGTGCTTTGGTACTTGAGATTGCTCTAAATAGTTACGCTCTCTTACCTCAGGTATATTGTCAGCATTTCATTCTATCACTCATCTAGATGCTTGCTTCCATACGATTTCTTATCTCTAGATATTATATATGCTTATGTATACCCTGTCTATTCTATCCAGCAGCAGTCAGTGGCAGTTAAACTCGGGGCAAAGCTCGCGAGTAGGGATTGAGGCAAAGCCTCACGAGGTTCAGTTCAGTGGCTTGGAGGCCCTCTCTGTCAGTGGTTGCTTGGTTTGATCAGTTGACTCTTGCAGCGATCAGTATTTCTTGTGACAGAGATCAGTGGTTCTGACAGTGGACAGTGGATCTTGTGATTGTCAGTGGGCAGTGATACTTCGCTTGTTTCAGTATGACTCGCAGTACTCGTGCTCAGGCAGCTGGGTCTGGTGGTGATGCTCCTCCTCCTCCACGTCCTTCCAGAGACAAGGGCAAGAAGCCAGTGGTTGAGAAAGCTAAGAAGAAGAAGCGCAAACTTACAGAGGCTGAGAAAGCCGAGGCAGTGGCCGATGCAGCGGACCGCGCAAAGCGAGGCGGTCGCCGAGGTACCGTGAGACTCGGCACCCCTCCGCGGGATCTTCCCACTTCTCCTCCAGCTGGGTCACATACTGAGGACACTCCACAGGAGCCAGAGCTTGTCACAGAGGCTCTTGGGACACCGTTGGCACCTTCTTCCTGGGGGCGCTCCACCCGCTCCCAGTCTGCTCAGTCACCGCAGTCAGCGGCTCCCACAGCAGCGTCAGCTTCAATTCACCTTGACCTGAGGAACCTTACAGCGAAGCAAGTGAAGAAGCTCAGGTTCGTTGCTTTAGAGAAGTGGTGTTCGGATCAGAGAGACCCCAGAGCTTCACCTGGTTGGCATACACCTCTCATGGAGGATTTCTATCGAGCAGCTCAGTTGACCAGTATTCAGATTCGACCGCACAGGGTTTGCTCCTTAGAGAGCATTGTTGAGCTAGCAGGTGAGGAGATCCGTCCATACCTGACTTACCAGCCGGGACTCGCCGATCTGTTCGGGCGTTCTGGTAACTACATCGAGCGATGGGTCAGAGAGTTCTATGCAACAATTTGGGTAGATCCGGAGCACAAGTTTGTGCAGTACACCTTCAGAGGCGAGAGATACAGGCTGTACTTGACCAGACTCAGAGAGATCTTTCGCTTCAGACAGGAGGGTGGTGAGTTTGACCTGCACTACGAGTGTTACCGAGGAGCCTCAGTGCCTCGCCGAGCTCGCGGAGGCCGTACTTTGTCAGTTCAGGAGGTGGCTCCTCTATTCAAGCCACTTTTCTCAGAGGGCTCCAGGCGCACTCCAGTTGAGCTCAGGCCTACCGTTCATAGATTGAACGAGGTGCTCCGTCGTACTCTGCTACCTCGCACAGGGTACAAGGAAGGATTGACCAACATGCAGCAGCTTCTCCTTCAGACTCTGGTATCTCAGACACCATTCGATATTGCAGACTTTCTAGTGTCAGAGATAGAGGATGTGATAGCAGATGGCATGAGGGCCCGACGACAGTTTCCCTATGCACATTGGATTTCTTCGATGCTTGCTATTGAGCTAGAGGGAGCACACCCTGGACTCCGTGCTCTTTTGGATCAGGCGCCTACTTCTTTCCCCGAGTACAGAGTCCTGGGGTCGTTTGATAGCCGATTTGGAAACCGGGTCCTCCGTCTTATCAGAGAGAGGACAGCACCAGCTGACAGGGCAGATGTTGATGCTCAGGATGAGGCCATTCGGAGTGTTGAGCAGCAGGAGCTCCATGGTCTAGATACAGGAGCGGATGTGACTCCAGAGGATACATCAGACAGCTCAGATGCAGACTTCCAGCCGGTTCCATAGATGCCCCCACGGGCGCACGACACTGAGGCTGGTGGTTCTGCATCTGCCACAGAGACGATGATGCTCAAGATCCTTGACAGAATGAATGAGCAGCAGAGTTCTCTAGTCACTGCAGTCACTCAGATACAGCAGCGTCAGGACGAGATGCAGCGACAGTCAGAGGAGCGCCACTTCGAGATGCAGCGACAGATGCTTGCTATGCAACTAGAGTCTCAGCGTCTGCAGTTACAGTCCCAGCAGCTGCAGCAGCAGAACATGGCATTCATGGCTCACGTGATGAAGTGGACTGGCGCTCCTCCACTAGAGTTCCCTGCAGCTCCTCAGATTCAGATGATGAGCACTTCACAGCCCTCTCAGTCAGTTGGGTAGCCTGGAGGGCCTCAGTTCTCAGTAGGACCCTCAGTTGGCCCCTCAGTGGCCCCTGTCAGCTCAGCCGGTCAGACAGTCACTCCCACCCCAGCCATACAGTCCAGTGGACTTCAGGGTGCTGGACTGACCACTCCGTTCCAGTCACCGGCGACTCAGGTGACTCAGTGGTTGGACAGTTTTGGACCTACTCAGCAGTTCACCCCGCTTACTACAGGTTTCACTCCTCTTACCGCTACACTGGGTGCTACTGCTAGAGATCTGTCAGCCTCCTTCAGTGATATCACAGGTCAGCCGTCCCCCACTGGTCCTCCGATTGCAGCAGAAGTCGAGGCCGCGCTTGTCGCTCCCACAGCTGATCAGCACCGCTCTTCAGTAGCTTCCTCAGAGGCTACCCATGACAGTCGGGCTCCAGCCGTATCTACCCCTCCGACAGCTGCAGTCGCTACCGATGCTACGGTTGTCTCCTCCACTCTAGTTCAGCCTCAGCCGTCTCCGGTTCTTCAGACTCCAGACGAGTCAGTGCATGAGGCACCACCGGTCACCGCAGCTCCAGAGGCTCCAGCAGAGACACCAGCACCGGTTACCGCTCCTACTTCTTCTCCAGCTACTGCTCCCGAGTCGTCGACCGCAGCAGACCTGTCAGCTACCGACCCCCAGACCGCTTCACTACCGGCTACCGACACTCAGGGGGAGGATTCGGATGATGAGACCTATCTGGCAGCTTTCAGGGTCCTCGACCGCTCCACGGCTGCTTCCACTCCACCTCCAGATGCTTAGTTTAGGTGTTTCGACGCCAAAGGGGAGAGGGAGAGTCGAGTAGATGGGCTAGCTTTAGGGGGAGCTAGTAGGACTCGTTCTTTTGTTGTGTATAAACTCTATTGCATCATGCATCTCGTTTACCGTCTTATTGCATTGTATGATATGTGTTTTGCAGAGACAAAGTCATTTATGTTAGGTCATGAGTGATGTGTTTTGAATGGGCTTAATGGATATTCATGCCCCCAAGATGGAAATCGTTTCGGTTGCAAAGGATGGAGATTCTCGACGAAGACTAGGCTAGTTCTTAGTGCCATAAGGTTGAGAAGGGCACTAAATATAGCTAGGGCTTTTGTTTTTCCTTTGTCCGTACTATAAAGGGGGGTATGAGGTTAGTAGCTTGACCTAGGAGAGTTTAGGAAAGTGGGTATATGCACACTTGTCACAACTAGTCCTAGAGACCTTGCTTTCAGCCCTTGATAAACCCTAGAAGTGGTAGGAGCAAAGTCCCTTGAGAAACCTTAGCGAAAACGGTTGATAGAGAGGGAGAAAGAGGCTCCGGACCACTCTGCTAAGTAGGCACCGGACCAAGGAGAGTAGTCCGGTGGTCCCTGACTTAGGCAGATTCTCAGCTCGAGGAGCTCCGGACCACCTGTCTGGAAAGCACCGGACCATAGGAGAGTGGTCCGGTGGCTTGGTTCAGAGAGTCAGAAGGCTCCGGACTAGTCCGACGGTGTGTCCGACGGCTAGTCCGACGCCTCAAGACAGGAAGTTTGGTCTATGCAGAGAGCACCCTGGCTCCGGACCAGAGCGTCGGACCAGGGCACCGGACCAAGGAGAGTGGTCCGGTGGTGTGTAAAAGAGAGATCCGTTTTCACTCAGAGAGCACTGAGGCTCCGGACCAGAGCGTCGGACCAGTGCGTCGGACCAAGCAGAGTAGTCCGACGGTGCCTGAGTTTGGAACGAGAGTGAGCTCCGGACCAGTGTGCATGGTCCGGTGATGTGAGCTCCGGACTAGTCCGGTGGTGTGAGCTCCGGACTAGTCCGGTGGCTACGCAGAGAGTAGAAAAAGTGAAAAACGACTAGTTTTGGAGGTGGGGACTATTTATAGTTGCCTCCTTGGACCTTAGAGGCTCTCTTGGCCATTGTTTCAGCTGGTGACATCTTGGAAAATCTTTTGGAGAACCAAGAGTCTAGTGAGGGAGAGATTAGAGAGAGTTCATCTTGTTCTTCCTTCCTAGAGTGATTAGGAGTGACTTGTGTGCATCCATCCACCTTCCTATCCTTGAGTGGGTCAAGTGAAGGTCTTGTGCTTGTTACTCTTGGTGTTCGACAACACCTAGACGGTTTGGTGGTGTTCGGAGGAAGTGACCGCCGGGAGATTGTTGGCGGCTCTTCTCCAAGCTCTTGTGATCGGTTGTGGGCGATTCACCGAGCCGGAGTGGCGAAGAATCAGCCCGTAGAGAGCACTCTACCCTTGCGCGGGTAGAGGGGAGCGATACCTTGCGAGGTGCTCCAACGAGGACTAGGGGGGTGTGTCGACACCTCGATACCTCGGGAAAAAATCGCTGCGTCCATGAGATTCTCTTTTCCCTAGCTCTTTACTTTTCCGTCTTGTTTTTACCTTTCCTACTAGAATTGCTTAGGTTGTTTTTATTTCCTATGAACTGCTACCGCTTTCTAGTTAGGACACACGGACGGTAGGCATTAGGGGGTGATTGGCATTTGATAGGTTTTTATATTTTCTTTAGAAATTTAAAACAAGCCCAATTCACCCCCCCCCTCTTGGGCATCTTGATCCTTTCAACCGGCCCCAAGCTGCTCTGCTAATGGAGCAGGATTTGGTGGGAGGCGGAGGTTGGTCACGGCGATGCCGATGAGCAGACGAGTGGCGCTGGCCACGGACGTGAGCATGGCCGATGAGAAGCTAGAGAAGTGAGAGACGGAGGAGCAGGCCGAGGTTGAGGCTGAGATGCAAGCGCCCCCCAACAGATGGGGTTGATCAAAGCTAGATGGTAACTAAATCACTCAAGAGCATCATTACCATGCTAGTATTTTCTTGGCTGCTATTGATGCTATTATCACCGAGATACGATTATCAATCGCTGTTTAAATTTGCCATAGATTGTCTCGATTTGCCTCACCTAAATTTTTGTTTGAGCTCCGCCACTGCCTGGCGGCACATATATGGCCGGCCGGACCCACTGCCGGTCGACCAATTTTATTTATTTTACACGATGAGAGATGCTTGAGGATTATATGTTCCGTTCACCAGCTACTACGTATTGCAGCAGCAGTTCTTTGCATAGTTTTGGTTGGGCAAGAGGACGCAACTACCGCCGTTGCTGAAGCCCGCATTCCTGCACCAGGGGTCGCAGGCCGCGTCACCGCCAAAGTCCCAGCACGGTTGCATGCATGAGTACGCAGCCGCCCCTGTCGTACGTTCCATAACAATAATCCGCTGTTAATTGAACTGTCGTTGCTATATATATCCACAAAGTAGTGAAGTTGCTTGCATAAAGTGTCGCTCCATCTCAAAATAAATCAACTTAATTCGATTTAGAGGTTTATCGTAAGTTAATTAAATTATTTTTTAAAGTTTCACTAAACTTATAGAAAACAACACAAATGTCTATGCCACCGGATCACAGTGTTATAAATGTTCTTACTTATTTTCCTATAAATTAGTCAAACTAACTTAAGATATATATAGTTTGAATTAGGATGACTAGCTTTAATTAAAATCGTTTTATTTTGAGACGGAGGAGTATATGTGTGTATACAAATGCTTTAGGCATATTTTAGGCATACCAAAGGACGAAAGGGTAGCAACGGCCAGAGTCACGACGATAAGGATCTTGAAGACGGCGGAGGAGAATGATGATGCAGCCATAGATGATGGCAGTGCTTCGATGCCGCCACCGTGGTTGTGCTTGGACTTTTTTTTTTAGTAATGTTGATACTACACCTTGGGAACTTTGGTATGCATAAGGTATATATGGCTATTGTGGTGGATGCATATTTAGCCCACATTGATTTTTAGTGTTACTACTGCTAAATCTCAGAAAGGATTTCTGTCCAACGCTTATCCCTCTTTCATAAATATAAGCTAGTAATAATCCATTGTTGGATACAATTCAATTCATTCGTAAGAGGCATGAATTCATAAGCTATTATTATTTTCCATTCGGCTAATAAAAAATATTCCCTCCATTCTAAATTTGAAGATGTTTTGATTTTTCTAGATAAATAGCTAGATAAAAAGCAATGTATCTACAAAAACTAAATTGTCTTGTAATTTGGATTGGAGGGTATACATCATACTGATTAATGAATTGATGAGTGGCTAAAATAAATTTCTGAAAATCTTGTATTTTAGCTGCTTTCTTTTTGTTCTGCTTGATCTCGAAGGACAGGAATGACAAGTGAGGGTGATGAAGAACCACAATAGGCGAACCGACCAATTAAAGTGGATCTGACTCACATTTTTTTTCTTTTCAAGAATGAAAGAGCAGCCTATGCCAAGAAATAACCCACTAACTTCCCGAGCAACACTAGCCAATATCTCAAAAATCATAGCGGAACGAGGAGGAGCCTTAAAAACTAAGAAGCTAGAAAGATGTGGATGCAATCAGAGGTGAAAGAGCATGAATTTGGGATCATCTTGCCAAAACCTCAAAATGATGTGTCCAAGCACTTCCAATGTTCCAAAAATACTCAAAGCACTCCAGAAATTATCAAACAAAGCTCCAAAAATCGCCAAAGAAAAGTGACAATTTTTTTTAAAAAGAACACATTAAAACAAGAGATGAATTAAAAGGGAGACACAAGGGAAAGAGGCCGTGAATTAATTCCACACAAATTTCTTATGAATTAAGCAACCATGAATTCACCTATATATAGATCAGATTAGTCCACCTCTCAACATCCTCCCACTCATGTGAAGAAAAAGACTAAAGACGTACCTATCTCATGTGGTAAAAAAGAGTAAGATAACAACTTTCTCAAAGCCACTCCTAGCAGTTCTCAAAGGGACTGGTATCCCTTGGACCCTCAATTATCTATGTTCTGATTCATGTATGGACTTGTATAGTAATCTTTATCTCATGTTGGACTTCTATAAATATTTTGGCTCGTAAGACATTTGTGATGGACTTGACTGTTACTTGGCAATCTATATTTGTAAGGACATATTTTTGCTAGTGTGCTAAGTTGGTATTATTTGTGATGGTGTATGTCTTTCATATTTATTATTTGTGATATTCATGTCATATGAATCAAGGATATTATATGTGACACCTTTGCACTCCCACAAAAACATGTATATGATTTGGTTGTTTTGCATTCCCACTAAATTTGTGCATATGTGGCTTATATCATGCTAATTTATTGATAAAAAACATATATGCACATATTTAGGGAAAGCATGTCATCATATACATTATTCTTAAACTCATCACTTTAATTTATAATACGCTTCATTGTGAGCTTTATATGTGTTGCTGTCAATCACCAAAAAGTGGGAGACACCAATCCTACTAGTGGGCTTTGGTGAATAGATGACGATGCATATAAAGTTCTAATAATGATGTTTCATGAGAATTTCATTTATATATTCATGTGAAAAGTGCAAAAGGAAACATGGCCCCCTCAATTCTTACTTCAAAAAAAGATGGGGCATTGCGTTTCAAAGTAAAAGAAGTTCGGCTTTAATTCAGATTTATTTGAACTTCACTACACCATACTTACTAAGAGGGTTCAAAATCTCTTTACTTGTAGGTGTCCTAAGTGTCAGGATCGTTGAAGGGAAGTTTTCACTATATGTTGGGATATTTTGGCTCTGTGCCAAAATTTCCAGTCCCCGAATTAAGGACAGGAAATATCCGACCAACCCTACCCTAGCCGACAAACCCTGCCTTAGCTTGAGTGTCTATGACAAGATTCAATTCACCATCAGCAATATATAGAAATAGTTAAATCATATGAGCTATAGGCATGTTTCCTATATGATTTAGACTTATAATCTGTACTCGAATGATTTAGAACAACTCACGACAAGCAATAATACATAGTCCACTGTAGCACACGTATTAATTGATTCAATTGTAACACATCTTTTGCTAGTGCTCCCTCCATCTCAAATTATAATTAATTCAAGAATCTCATAGAGTAAAAGCATCTCAAATTTGACCAAATTTATATGATAATATAATAATATTTCTGATTCTAACTAAGTATTATTTAGATTCTTTATCAGTTATATTTTTATAGTATATCTATTCGATATTATAAATCTTTATAATTTTGGTTAAACTTGAAATAATTTGGCTCTCCAAGATTAATTATTAGAATGAAATGGAGGGACTATATAAAATAAAGGGACAATTGCATAATTGCCCTTGTTTTAAGCTCTAACGGTATATTTCTCCTATTTTTTTAACTTTGCATGTTTGCCTCTGTTTTTTAAACCTGAAGCTTCCGGGCCCCTATTCCGTGAAGGAGAGTTAATACATGCTGAAAAGATAAAAATGCCCTCGACATGAATAATCCAACAATCAATCCAATTTTTTACTAGCCTAGCATGTGCCGACAAATGACAATATATGCTTGCAAAATATTTTACTTTTATATTTATACAAAATATATTGTCGGTGTTATGACCCAGGGGGTCAAGACCACCAACTAGTAAATTTGTATATTGCGTGCTCCCTCTCCCAGACGTGATGCAAGAAGAATACAAGATTTATCCTGGTTCGGGCAAAGAAGGCCCTATGTCCAGCGGGGGAGGATGGATTGTATTATCTTGCACCGAAGTGCTCGTACAAGGGGGTACAAGCTGGTTTACACGGGGGTGCTGAGGATGAGCTGAGGCCTAGAACTAGCAGGGCTACCCTAGGTGGTCGGTTGATTGCTTGAGATGCTGATCAAGCAGGCAAGGAGTGGTGTTGCGAGTGTGGACAGATGTCCGATGATCTGACCCTCTGCTCGGCTTGGAGGTGGAGTTCTGATTCCCCTCTGTCTCGTCTCTCTCTGTCTATTATCCCAGCGTCCCCTTTTATAGGCCAAGGGGAGGCTTAGGGTTACAGGAACCTAGTACGTATCGGAATGGGGGACATGTCCGTGCGCCATGCCCGCAATGATACGTCGATCGCTGTAGCGGCATGTTCCTTCTGTACTTCCGGTGTTTCAGGGCATGGCGATAGCAGACTGGACATCGCCGTACAACATGGTGCAGTACGGTTGGCCTTCTGTAGATGGGTACGAGTCCCACAGTTGACGCGGGACGGACTGGACGGGAGCCATGCCGGAGTGGTTGGAGACGATGGTCGAGCCCCCTGGTCGAGGGGGGTCGAGGCCAGTGTGACCCTGTCGTATCCCTGAAGACACAGTCGAGGGCTGTCCTGTTCATGGCTCAAGGGGGTGCCTCTGGATTCCGTACCTGCGATGTGGCTACAACGGCCGCACGGTTGACGGAGGTCCCGGGCATGGGCCGCGAGTTGATGGATTTGACTGTGGTAGTGGGCGCCCATGGCGTTAGGCGGGGCAGGTAGGCGCATTGGATCCCCTTTACCCCATATCGGGAGCAGGTAAGTCGATCGAGCTTCTTTCTCAGGGGTCGAGGTTGGGGTGTCGTTCCCTCGACCCTCGTCCGTCGGTTGAGGTCGAGGCGGAGGGGTCGTTCGTTCGACCCCTGTCCGTTAGTCGAGGTAGAGGCGGAGGGGTCGTTCGTTCGACCCCTGTCCGTCAGTCGAGGTAGAGGCGGAGGGGGATCCCTCCTACTGTTTTTCCAGTAATGGGCTAGCCCATGACTGGTCACTGTTGCTGGTGAGGGAGGCCTTTGCGTGATGGGCCTTCCTCCATTGACTTGAACGGCTGATCGGATCCTGCCTTAAAAATGGTTGCTATGTTGAGCTTTAGATTATCACACGTTTAGGGTACCCCTTACCTTTGTATTCGATAGTAGCCCCCGAGCCTCTATGCGGATAAGAAGAATCCGCATAGGGGCTTTTGCCATTGACCTGCAGAGTTAGTAAGAGGTTCGATTCTCCGCGGGGTTAGCCCCCGAGGCCCCAGAGGAGTGATTAAGAACTCCTCTAGGGGCTTTGAGGTGTGTTTTATCGAGGGGTTAATATTAACTGGAGTCATAGTGCCCTATTGAGGGGCCAGCTCTACCTGCCAGGCTAAGGGTGTTTTTGACCCTCTTTCGTTGAGGGGTGCCTTGCGTAGTCTAGCCCTCAAGCCTCGTGTGGCTGAGCCTTCACTACCTCATAGCGTCCTTCCCACGGATCCTTGCGCTTGGATTGTGGGGCGAAGAGCATCGTGCTATCCTCGTTTGGATGAGCCTCGAAGTCCTCTGGGAGCTGGTAACGGGGAGATCCAAGTGAGAACTCGTGCCCCCTTCGACAGGGGACGACAGAAGCCCTGAGGCATCCTCATTAAGAAAACCGTGTGGATTACCTAGGTGCCGACTCTGTTCGATGAGAGTCGGTGGCTCGATGCCTCCCGTCGAAGGGATCCTTGGGTATTCCGTGGTTATGCCTCGGATATGTCCTAGGGGGACTCGAGAGTTCGTTCTCGAGCTAGGCTTCGAGCTGGCTCCCCCTGGGACATCCCTGACTCGGGTACTCAAGGGCGGCTGTTGAACCCCGTTCGTGGGGCCAGCCTTCGCCCCATCGAGATTTGGGGGTGGACCGGAGTCCGTTTTACCCTGGGTCCTCCCTGACCTCGGGGTACTTGAGGGCGGCTGTCGAACCCTGCTCGAGGGCCAGCCTTCGCTCCCTCAAGATTTCGGGGTGGACCGGAGTCCGTTTTACTTCCATGGGAAGGATCGTTCGAGGGTGGTTGTCGAACCCGTGATCGCTGGGCCAACCATCGACCCCCGAGATTTCGACGGACGGGTCGACGAACTGAGTGATTTTTCTAGGGACTCGAGGAGGTTTCCCCCTTTGTAGCCCCCGAGGGAGGCTCGTCTTTATGAAAATAAAGTCGAGGCTACCTTGTGCTTCGTGATAAAGAAAAGTACATTATGAGTAGATCGATTATCAGAAGACTTTTTAACTTATTCATTCGAGACGCGAATATAAGTACAGAGCCCTTGGGCCTAAGGGTAAGAGCGACGTATTTGTTCGATGTTCCCTTTGTATGGGGATCCTCAGAAGAACGCGCCAATGGCTTCCTCGCCGGCTGCATAGTTGGCGACGATGTCCATGAGCTTGCCAGCGGTCTTGGGGGTGTTTCATCCCAGCTCCCGCACCAACTCCTTGCAGGTTGTTCCGACGACAAACGCCGTGATGACGTCGTGGTCGGAGATGGGGTTAGCTCTGTACGTTTCTTGGAGAACCGTCGGGTGAAGTCACGGAGGGTTTCCCCTGGCTTCTGCCTGCAGCTGCAGAGATCCCAGGAGTTTCCTGGCTGCACGTAGGTGCCCTTGAAGTTTCCCTCGAAGATCCTGACCAGGTCGGGCCAGCCATAGATCAAGTCCGGGGGGAGTTCCTCGAGCCATCTTCGAGCGGTGTCGGAGAGGAAGAGCGGGAGTTGCCGAATGATGACGTGGTCGTTGTCGGTTCCTCCTAGCTGACATGCCAGCCTGAAATCAGCAAGCCAGAGCTCCGGCTTGGTTTCGCCGTTGTACTTGACCAGGCTGGTGGGTGGACGGAAACGAACAGGCAAGGTAGTTTGCCGGATCGCCTTGCTGAAGACTCGTGGCCCTGGTGGTTCCGGGGATCGACGTCGATCCTCGTCACTGTCGTAGCGCCCACCTCGATGGGCACTGTAACCTCGAGCCTCAGCGTCACCGTGTTGACGTCGTTTGTTGTCATTGATGTCGTGTCGCGCGTCTCGCGGTTGTGGATTATCGAGGATGCGGTCTCGAACTGGTTGCCGCTCCGCTCCGCCTTGGGGCGCCTTGTCTTGGTGGACAGATACCTCTCGATCTTGTCGAGGGGGCACGTCCCGCCGCTCGGAAGCAGCTCCTCTGTGCCTCGAGGCTGAGCTCTCCGCCTGCTGTACAGCCACGGTTTGGAGAAGCCCCTGGATTTTGTCTCTGATGCACTGCGCCTGGGCGTCGATGGTGCCGGCATGTCACGAAGCAGCATCGCGGCTGCCACGACATTTTGACTAGCGCGGTTGTAGTAGTGGCGTTCGTTCGCTCCTTCCTCGACGATCTGCCGACGGACTTCCCGGGCTCGCTCGCGAGCTCCTCCACCCTGTGGCCGCCCACGATCTCGCTCGAGGGCGTGCTCGAGCTGCTGAAGTCGTAGGAGCTCTTCCTCGAGCTTGGCGAGCAGCTCTCGGACTTGCGCGATCTGAACGTCCTGAGGTGGATCGGCTTTGTTAGGACTCGGGGGTCGGTGTTTCGCGCCGGTGTAGCGTTGCCCCCTCCTCTTTCATCCGTGGCCGCGGCGTCGTTGACATCGTCCCGGGAGTCAACCTGACCGTCGAGGTGGAAACATTCCCGGGTGGGATCGTAATCCTCACCGGGGGAGTCCGAGTCGGGGTAGCCATGGTAGAAGTTGGGGAAAGATCCCCTGCGCTCCTCCTCCAGCCATCGCCGTAACGTGCCCCAGGTGTGATACCCTAGGGACGGGGCTCGTCGTGGCTCCGGGCACTCGTCCGGTGGAGGGGTGGTGACGAGGTTGATCGTCGCACGTAGCAGGTTCCCCGGGGACCCGTAACGTGCCTGCATCCGCGGGCCTACAAAAGAAGAAAAGAGCCTGGCGCTATTGTAGAGCCTGTGCGGAAGTAGGTTGCGCGGTGGCGTGGCCGAGTACGTCGGAGAGGCCACGGGGACACTCCGAGATGACGGTATGGCAAAGCCAGGGTCAGACCCGGCGAGGTACCCGCCCTCGACCCGCAAGCATGGGTCAAACAGGCTCCCGAAGGGAGGAACTATGTCGCCAGCTGAGGCCGGGGAGATGGCGTCCGGCATCTCGGGATCCGCGCGGTGAAGAGTGTGGCGGCGTCGTTCACGCCTCCTCCTGGTGACAGGCGAGAGGCGTGAGTGGTGGGACCGTCGTCCGGTCCTCCTTGGCCCCGGCGTACCGGAGCTGCTGCTATCCATGCCACTACTGGAGAGTAGAACCATGTCGTGGTCGTGGCCCAGGGACATGAGCTCTAGACTCCCGAACCAGATGATGGTGGCGAATGGAAATAGTGGGACGGTGGAATCCATCTGGAAGGGAAGTTGGGAGTAGATCGACACGCAAAGCCCCCCTACCTGGCGCACCAACTGTCGGTGTTATGACCCAGGGGGTCAAGACCACCAACTAGTAAATTTGTATATTGCGTGCTCCCTCTCCCAGACGTGATGCAAGAAGAACACAAGATTTATCCTGGTTCAGGCAAAGAAGGCCCTACGTCCAGCGGGGGAGGATGGATTGTATTATCTTGCACCGAAGTGCTCGTACAGGGGGGTACAAGCTGGTTTACACAGGGGTGCTGAGGATGAGCTGAGGCCTAGAACTAGCAGGGCTACCCTAGGTGGTCGGTTGATTGCTTGAGATGCTGATCAAGCAGGTAAGGAGTGGTGTTGCGAGTGTGGGTAGATGTCCGATGATCTGACCCTCTGCTCGGCTTGGAGGTGGAGTTCTGATTCCCCTCTGTCTCGTCTCTCTCTGTCTATTATCCCAGCGTCCCCTTTTATAGGCCAAGGGGAGGCTTAGGGTTACAGGAACCTAGTACGTATTGGAATGGGGGACATGTCCGTGCGCCATGCCTGCGATGATACGTCGATCGCTGTAGCGGCATGTTCCTTCTGTACTTCCGATGTTTCAGGGCATGGTGATAGCAGACTGGACATCGCCGTACAACATGGTGCAGTACGGTTGGCCTTCTGTAGATGGGTACGAGTCCCACAGTTGACGCGGGACGGACTGGACGGGAGCCATGCCGGAGTGGTTGGAGACGATGGTCGAGCCCCCTGGTTGAGGGGGGTCGAGGCCAGCGTGACCCTGTTGTATCCCTGAAGACACAGTCGAGGGCTGTCCTGTTCATGGCTCGAGGGGGTGCCTCTGGATTCCGTACCTGCGATGTGGCTACAGCGGCCGCACGGTTGACGGAGGTCCCGGGCATGGGCCGCGAGTTGATGGATTTGACTGTGGTAGTGGGCGCCCATGGCGTTAGGCGGGGGCAGGTAGGCACATTGAATCCCCTTTACCCCATATCGGGAGCAGGTAAGTCGATCGAGCTTCTTTCTTAGGGGTCGTTCGATCGACCCCCCGTCTGTCACGGGGGGTCGAGGTTGGGGTGTCGTTCCCTCGACCCTTGTCCGTTGGTTGAGGTCGAGGCGGAGGGGTCGTTCGTTCGACCTCTGTCCGTCAGTCGAGGTAGAGACGGAGGAGTCGTTCGTTCGACCCCTGTCCGTCAGTCGAGGTAGAGGCGGAGGGGTCGTTCGTTCGACACCTGTCCGTTAGTCGAGGTAGAGGCGGAGGGGGATCCCTCCTACTGTTTTTCCTGTAATGGGTCGGCCCATGACTGATCACTGTTACCGGTGAGGGAGGCCTTTGCGTGATGGGTCTTCCTCCATTGACTTGAACGACTGATCGGATCCTGCCTTAAAAATGGTTGCTATGTTGAGATTTAGATTATCACACGTTTAGGGTACCCCTTACCTTTGTACCCGACATATATATTGTCATTTATCCAAAAATAAATGGAATATAATAAGTCTGTACAAAAAAATCGGCACAGGCTAGGCTAGTAAAAAATCGGATTGATTTTTGGGTTATTCATGTCGAGGACATTCCGTCTTTTGAGCATGTATTTAACGGTGTTAACTTTCCTTCACAGAATAGGAGCAACTGAAAGTTTGAGATTTTAAAAATAGGGACAAACATGCAAAGTTAAAAAAAACAAAGGCAAACATTCCGTTAGCTTAAAACAAAAGCAGTTATACAATTATCCCTATAAAATAAAAAGGGACAAATAAAACGTACATTCAGGAGCAAGGATAACAGATGCCGCCGCCGCTGCCACTATAGTAGGGTTGAAACTTGAAAGTGCCTCCCTGCAACATGGAAGATGATTCCTCTGGTTCACCGGCGGCCGACGCCTCCTGCCCTCGCTGGGTGATGTTGCACAAGTTCGGTTACGACGATCGGTACTCCATCGTCGAGGAGGCCAAGACTGCGGCTGCCACCTGCACCTCCACAGATCTAATCTTCCAGGTCTCCCTCCTCCTCGCGGCGCCGCCGGCGAGCTCCAGGATCTACTACGGCTCGCCGGATAGCCCGTCCAACCAAGACGGAAAGGGGGAGCAGGTCGATGCCCTCACCGCCGTCGCAGTCCACGGCGATGCTGTCGTCCTCGAGGTGAGGTCATCCCAAAAGCAAAGACCGAGATCATACGGAGCCCCCACAACCACAACCAACTATTTCCTATATGACAACGGCCCTGCACGGCCATCGTCACTGTTGCTTCTCCCCGGCTGCTACTTTGCCTGGCACGGGTTCGAGCACAAGGCGGCGCACGGGTGTCTCAGGCCAACCGCGCGTACGGTGCAGACATCTAACACTGGCATCTTGCGCCGCGGCGGAGGACGAGCTCCTGGTTGCCCAGCTTGAGCTGCCGTACGAGTCCGAGGCCTGGGACAGGGTGGAGCTGTGCGTCCTCCGCCTCCGCCTCCGTCAGGAGTGGGAGCTCAAGCGGGCGGTGCCTATCATGTTCGACGACGACGATCTTGAGGGAATCAAGGCCGACGAGGTGATGCGGCATTGGTACACAGTAACTGCCGTCCCTGTCGGCAACCAGTTCCTGTGCTGGGTCGACTACCGCGTCGGCTTCCTCCTTTGCGACATGGCCGCCGCCGACGAGAATCTTAAGCTCCGGTACGTGGCGCTGCCCGTGCGACAACACGAGTGGTCCTACTTCGAATACCGTCGTTGCATGAAATATTCCCGGAACCTGGCATCTGCCGGCGCTAGCGGCGCGGTGAGGTTCGTCGACGTCGAGCCCCGCTGCTCCTGCGGCGGCCGCAGTTGGAGCACATGTGCCAGCTGCTGCTTCTTCACCGTGACGACCTGGACCCTGAGCCTCGGCATGGAGAAGCCAATGGAGTGAGTGAAGGACGGCGTGCTGGACTGCGACGAGCTTTGGGCACTCCCGGCCTACGAGGGCCTGCCGCAGGGAAAATTGGAGCTCCCTATCGTGAGCTCCGACGACCCTGACGTGGTCTGCTTCATGGTTCGAGACCCCGACTATAACAACTTCACTGATATGAGGGAATGGATGGTCGAGGTTGACATGAGGAGCAAGGAGATTCTATCCGTTGTCCCCTACACGGATCGTCGTCTAAGGCCGGATGACCATGTAGCAGCAAAGCTTTGGTGCTAACTCCGGCCGGGGAGTCTCAAAGCATGAAAACACCGTACCAGAGCAATTTCATCAAATTTTCTCAAGCACAAGCACTGATGGAATATAACGAAGCCGACCTTTTTTTTTAACGAGAATTACTTCAGCTTTTCCGAAAGCAAAGAGTTATTACAAGACTGGGGATACCAGTTCAGCAATGAAAGTCTGGAAAGAAACAACTAAGAACACCCAGCGCAGGGGCTAAATTTCACTAATGTCCGAGGTCACCATCCTCAACGGTTTAAAACTCTTCATCCATTGTAGAATTTCGTCCTTCACTTGACCGAAGCGCTGGTAATCCTCATCCTTGAGTAGCACACACCACCTCTGCATGGATGACAGCAATATACATGATATCAGAGGGGGATTTCGGAAACTTGTGTTCAATCGCCATTTTGTTTATGTTATTCCAGATCGACCATGCGAAGCCTACAAAAATAAACATGGTTAAACTAGTGTGAAGGGTGCCCTTGCCCTGTAACCAAGAGATACTTAAGTCCTGAACAGATTTGGGATGGTCACTCCAACCAAAGATTTCCTCTAGAAATCCCCAAACAGTTCTAGCAATCCAGCACTCGAAGAGAATATGATTCACCGATTCAATTACCCCACAGAGGCAGCATTTGTTACTACCTTTCCACCCTCTCTTTTTCAGGCTTTGAGCACATTGAAGCTTATTGTTAAAGACTTGCCAAAGAAAAAATTTGATCTTCAAAGGAATCTTACATTTCCATAAGTGTCTGGCAATTCTATTTGGGAACCCACCGTTTGAGATAAAGCTATATAGCGACTTAGTAGAGTACTGTCTATTCTTTTCCAGTGCCCAACAAATCAAATCAGGTTTATCCTCCTCAAAATTAAAGCTGTCAACCTCACCCTTGAGCTCCAGGTACCTTTCAAAATCCCCAGGAGATAAAGTTCTTTTAAAATCAATAAGCTAGTCGTTTTCTATCCAATTGTCAACAATCACACAGTTAGGATCCCTAACCAATTTGTACAGATCATCATAGACAATTTTCAGAGGAACAGAAGAAATCCAGCAGTCTTGCCAAAAGTGACAGTTTAAGCCATTTTTTGCTTTGAAAACAGCCCCCCATTTAAACAGATGTTTCACTTTGTGAAGCCCTCTCCAGAATTGGGAACTACCCTTGCTGGGCACAGAAAAAAAGTTACTACCATTTAAGTATTTGGCTTTAATTAGTTTAAACCACATATCATCAGGTTCTTGGTGGATTTTCCAAATCCATTTCACTAGGAGGCAATTATTCATCAATTTGGTATTGATTATCCCTAGACCCCTTGGTCCTTTGGTCTACAGACCATATCCCACTTAGCCATATGATATTTGCTTTTGTTCTCAGCCCCTTGCCACAGAAAGTTGGCCCTAATCCTATCCAGCTCTTTATGTACTTCATCTGTCAGCCAATAAAAGCCCATGCAATATATGGGAATGGTGCTAAGATAGGAGTTACAAAGGATTTGTCTTCCCCCTGAAGTGAGATGTTTTCCTCTCCAAGAATCCAGTCTATTCATCATTTTCTGCTTAATGGGGGTAAAGGCACCCATGCCTAGATGAGAGTCACTCACAGGTATGCCTAAATATTTGAGAGGGAGAGTTCCTAGAGTACAATTCAGCATATTGGCCATAGTTTCCTTCTCCAGTTGTGAGGCACCGAAAACAAAAACTTCGCTTTTGTGAAAATTAATTTTGAGACCAGTCATCCACTCAAAGCAATACAAAATAAGTTTGAGATTTCTAATAGATTGTTCTGAACCCTCAATCATTATTACTGTATCATCAGCATATTGGATGTGAGAGATCCCCCCTGGGATGAGGTGGTCTAGAACACCCTTTATGTGACCCTTACTTACTGCCTTGTCCAGCAGGACCCCTAGCACATATGCTACCAAATTGAAAAGAAGGGGGGACAGGGGATCTCCCTGCCTCAAGCCCCTAAAAGTGGTAAAATTTTTGCTTCTCTCACCATTCACATTGATACAGACTTTACCCCCTCTGATGGAACTCATCACCCAATTCACCCATTGGGGGTGGAAGCCCCTTTGTGTCATTGTCTGTTCCAAAAAGCTCCATCTGACTCTATCATAAGCTTTTTCAAAATCTATTTTTAGGATCAAACCATGACCCTTAGACCTTCTTAGTTCATGTAAGACTTCATGAAGAACCACAACTCCTTCCAAAATGTTTCTCCCCTTAATGAACCCTGTTTGGTTTTTCGCAATGATTTTCTGTGTCATAGGAGTTAGTCTGTTGGTCAAGGCTTTTGTAAACCATTTGAAATCCACATTTAGGAGGCAAATAGGTCTATATTGCTTAATGGTATTAGCCTCCTTGACTTTTGGGATAAGAGAAATAACTCCAAAGTTTAATCTCTTAATGTCTAGCTGTCCCGCATGGAAATCTTCAAACATGTTCATCAAATCCTCCTTAATGATATCCTAGAAAGATCTAAAGAAGGCTACCCCATAGCCATTGGGTCCAGGTGCTGAATTAGTTTTCATCTCCATGATGATCTCTTTTATCTCCTTGGGGTCAAATTTCCTAACCATGTGTTCCTTATCCTCAGGATTCACTTTAAAGGTTGAGGGCCAGAAATATGTTCCAAGAGTAAAGTTACAAGGCTCACTTCTCCCAAAGAGAGACTTGTAATAATTAACAATGTGGGAGGTAATGTCTGTCTGCCCCCTGATCCCACCATGATGAGAGTCAAGAAAAGAGATGGCATTCTTTCTTCTTCTGCCATTGGCAAACAGGTGGAAAAAATGAGAATTAGAATCCCCCAACATGGTCCATTTATTCCCCACTCTCTATTTCCAGAATATCTCTTCTGATAGATAAAGTTTGTCTAAATCTTCCTCAAGTGTCATTCTTTCTTCCCACTCTATCATAGAAAGGAGTCTGAATTCAGCTACCAGGTCTAAATCTTGAATTCTTTTTTATAAATCCTGCTTTAAAGCTCTCTGTTCACCTTTCTAGTTTAAGTTCCAGCCTTTCAAGAACTTCCTTAGTTTTTGAAGGCACCAGTGCCACTTATCTAGTGAGTAGGAAGTGGGGGAGAATGTTTCCTTCAACTCTCCCCATTTGTCTTGGATCAGTTTACTAAAGCCTTCTTGTGCCAGCCATTGATTGTCAAAATAGAAATATCTTGGTCTGGCTGCACCATGCTCACCAGAATCTAACAACATGAGATAGTGGTCTGATCCAATCCTAGCTTTAGTCCAAGCAAAACAAGTTGGGAAGTTCATCTCCCATGAACTGGATGCCAAGATTCTATCGAGCTTAATCAAGGTGGGCTCCTTTTGTTTGTTAGACCATGTAAATTTAGGGCCACTAATGAAGACCTCTCTTAGATGAAGAGAACCAATGAAGTTGTTGAAAAGATCCATCAGGTGTTGGTCTCCTTGACCTCTATTCCTATCTTTATTACTTCTGATCAAGTTAAAATCCCCTCCTAGGAGAAAAGGCAGATTTAGAGCTAAGCAGGCTTCAAAAAGTTCCTTGATAAACTCAGCTGAAAACTCATGTTGGGCTGGACCATAGATGTTAGCCACCCAGAATCTATAATTGGTTAGCCTATTTCTAACCAACACCCACAAGCTATAAAAAAGGTAATTGGTCTCTTCAATTTCAAACTTCTCATCATTGATCCCTATAGCTAACCCCCCAGAGTGCCCCCTTGCAGGTAACCAAAACCAACTGAAAATTTTATTACCATTCATCTCTTTCAGTTCCCAGTTAAAGAACTCCTGCTTAATGGTTTCTTGGATTGCTATTAAATCTAAATCCTCCTGGATCACATGTTTGGCAATAAAATTTCTCCTATGAGAAGTTCCTAGCCCTCTAACATTCCAAAACATGACTTTCATTTTTACCAGATTGAGTTTGAGAATCCATCACAAGCTCATTGCTATCCAGGTCTGCCACCATGGCAGGAATGTCTATCCCCCTGGACTTATTTGAGATGACCTCCATGGTTAGCTCATTTAAGTCGTCCTCATTCTGAGGTGTAGATTTGCTATTCTGAACCTCTACAAATTTCTCCAGTTATTTTAGCCCTAGTTAATTCCTCCAGTTTGAAAATATTTAGTTGTTCCTCAAAATTAGAAGATTCAATATCTAGATCAGCAACAACCATACTAAGTACATCATTAGAAGTATTGTTTAAAATAGTAAAGGTATTGTGAGAAGACAGACCTGAAGTGTCATCCCTTGCCAGCACCCTTTTGGTTGCCTTCTCAGCAATAGGAATTCCATCCCTGACAATCCTTTTGCTAGCCCTTGTTGCCACCACCACTTGGTGCTTCCTCTGCTTCTTGGCTCTCTTGGATTTGGAGGTCTGCCAACCTTGGCTAACCTCCTCACTGTCAGAGTCTTTGCTTTGTTGAGAGTTGTTTTCAAAGATCTCATCTCCCAATATCTGATCTTCCAGGATTTCTACATTGGAGGGTTCTTTGCTCTTTCTTTTCTCTCTAGTGTTTTGTTTTGATAAGGAGGTATCAAGTATCTTATCCTCTTGAGTGAGAGATTCTAAGGGGTCTGACTCCTGACTCTCCTCCGCAAGATGAAGTCTAGGCCACTTGTTTTTGTCCATCAGATAAGCCCCCTCAGAGCCATGTACCACTACTTGTCCCTCAAAAGGGATAGGGGGTATGATTTTCAGTGCACTCTTTTGTCAATGTAGTTGTTTTGTCCAGCTCAGGGTTAATCTCAACAGACTCCTTGTCTACGGAATTACCTATGAACTTCTCATCAGATTTCAAAATCATGAAGCCCACATTGGGATGAAAGGCAGCCAAAGGAATTGAAAGTGTATCTGGAACTTGATCTTCAGTTACTTGATTTACCATTTCAGTGCTATCTTCCAAATAGCCCTCATTGCTTAAGTCCATCTCTCTGTCCAGCCTCCCAATTCTGTCAAACTTGTTCAGGCTCTTCCTGTCTTTGTTCCCTTTGTAGTTGTTGTCAGGGTCTTGGTTATGAGTGTCATCAGGTTTCCCAGGTCCAGGTGGACCTCCCTTCCCCCCTTTACCACCTCCCATGGGTTCTTCCACTTCAACTCTCAGATTAACCCCTCTGCCATTAAAGAACACCTCCAGATCACCTCTGATGGCCTGGGGATTTCTGCATCTTCCTTGAAATCTGACTGGTCCTGCTCTGATTAAGATAATTTCATCAACTGCTAGGGGTTCAGCCACCAGGATAGCAATTTTTTTAACAATGTCTATGTCTCTAGCCAGATCAGGGAGTTTGTGAATTTTGATCCAAACAGTGTGCAGCACCGAGGAGGTCTCAGGATCCATAGAAAACTTTTCAATTTTCCCTTTGAGCCCAAACAAAGACATCTCAAAGCTTGAGAATTTAGTGAAAGTTTCCAGGGTACTCTTGTTTGGGAAAATCACCATGTACTGGTGGTAGTCCATCCTTCTGACCCTAAAATCCCAAGATTCTTTCACTAAATTCTTAAGTTCCTGATCTATCTTAACAACATTAGACTCCCCTTCTAGGACAGTAAGAAGACCAGTGGTACCAGCTTCCTTGATTTTGGCTTCAGGAATATTTACTAAATAGAAACCTTGACCAGGAATTCCGAAACCAAACATCTTGATTTTCTTTCCCCCCAAACTTTTGCAATCCACCGCCATGTGTCCTTTACCTTTGCATTTGTAGCACACAGGCTCATTTGTGCAGTTGGACTGATGGTGGCCTAAACCTAAACAGCGAAAACACTTAATTTCAGGCTGGGATGGGGGTTTACCTCCAGAGGAGTCAGCTCCTCCTCTGTTGCGAATCTCTTCCTTCCAAGCCTCGTTAGGGCGTCTCTCAGAGCGGTAACCCTCACCATGCTGATAGCGCTGCCAGTGTTCTTGACGCGCCTGGCCTCCCCCATGTTGTGACCCGTTCTAGCCCCCCTGTTGGTTCTGGTTCCTGAAAGGTTCGATCCTCCCTTGGATCAGTTGCCTGTTGCCTCCAAGCCTGTCGCGGTTGTCCTGATACGGCCCCTGGTCACCAAAATTGTCAATCCTCCTCCCTCTGCCACCTCCCCGATCTCCTCCAGCATTCCTGCTTTCTCCCCTCTGGAGTTGATGGCGTAGATCTTGCTCTTGGAACTCTCCCCCCAAAAGGTCGTCCTCCTCCATCCACTCCTCCTGTCGGCGCTTGCCCATCGCTCTGTTCTCTCTAGACATCCTGCTAGGTTTAGCAACGTGAGAGAAGGGTTGGTGTAGGATTGGGGGTGGAGGAAGAGCCCTGATTCTACGGGACTGATGTCTGAGGGATTCACCAAACCGGGCTGGGTAGATAACATCCAGAGTGAGTCTCCCTTTTGGGATCCAGTACCACCCACGTTTTGGCCCACTCGCGGCCCAAGAGTGACCGAAGCGGGGATCCTGGCCTGATATGGAAGCTCTCTCGTCCCTAACCAGAGGAGGCGTTCAAAAATCCCCCGCCATGATCGAAGGTTGTAAGAACACCTCCATGGATTCCGGTTGCGGAGAACTACCATCAATGGATTTGCCGATCCGGTTCCTATCCCCCAACGCCATCATCCTCCCCATGGATGCCTCCAAGTTGGTACAGGATTCTTCGAGTTCCCGCATACAGGAATTCGTCGTCTTCGCGCAGAACAGGTTCTGCTTGATGTCTTCCGCAACTAGGTCACGCAACCGACGAATCCCGCCTTGGGTCGTAGGTTGATACCCAGAGGCCTCCGTTAAACGCTTGTTCAACTGCTCTGGAACCATTGTGAGCCGACGATGAGCACCCTTGCCCAAGTTCATCCCTTGAACAATAGTTGGCCACTCCCCAGATGATGAATCATGCGCACCACAATCGTCCTGTAAACCAGGCGCCCTGCCATCACATCTATACAAATTCCCCGCATCCGAATCGAACTGCGATTGCGATACCGAACGAACGTCAACGATTGGCTTTCGTGAGGATGACTCACCGATGTTAATTGCGCGCCAGGCATCTCGTCGTTGCTCCGCCGAAGAGAGAACTGCCTTCGGTGAGGAGTCGCTCCTGGTGCGGCCCGGATCAAGGATCCCGGTGCGTGAGGTCTGTGTGGTGGAGCGATCTGGCGTGTTGGCCGTGGTGGCAGCGAGCTCGTTGCGGAGCGCGTGGAGGGGGTCCTCGACGCGGTCCTGCCTCCCGTAGCGGCCGGTGGGGACCTCGGCGAACTCCGGCTCCGTGTCGGTCTCCGGTGGGGGGGTTGTCATTTTTTTGCCAGTTTTTTGATGGTGAGGCTCCATTGTCTACGAGTTTAAGCTTTCTGCTTTGCCGACATGCATGGTATATCCATGCATTTGCTTCCTGTATGCTGATATATGCTGCAAAGCAAAATGCTTATAAACTGCGTGGAACTTTTTTTTTTCTCTAAAGGAATAAAGTTGCCTGGCTTGTGCTTGTGATACATCTTGTTGAAATGCGCTTATCTCAATGCAAGTGTTGTTTCAGTCGTTGTTTAAGAGCGGTGATGTGATATGCCGAAAGCCTTGAATATTTGGACTTTGGGCTGATGTTCCTGTCTTCGTGGAGAACATTTCTTTCTCGGTTTCTCACTGTGAAAAAGCTTTTGAATTAATAAGGGTCTGTTTGGTACAGCTTATAACAGCTTCATGAAGCTGTTGTGAGTTATTTTTTTTACCAAACATTTATTTTTAAAATAGTTTCACTCATAAAGCTATTTTTATTTCTCTCACAAAGATATGAAATGGGGTGAAACTAAAAATAGTAGCTTATCATAGCTTTTTCTCCTCTTTCTCTCTCATATTCATGCATAAAGTTATTGGTAAAGATGTTTTGTCAAACACTTTTTCTAAAATAGCTCAGCTTTATTTAGAGAGTTGTTCATAAAGCTATTTTCTAAAAAAACAGCTTCAAAACTAAGCTGTACGAAACAGCTCCTAAAGTGTATAAATTCACTACCGCAGACTGATTTTCCGCAAATACGATTATGCGCTCGTTTGCCCGGGCGGCTATTTGCCGAGGGGTAGGGGAAAAAAAGAGGGGAAGCCGCGGAGACGAAAGAGCCGCTGGTTCCGTCCGATGGAGGACGCGGAGACAGAAAGAGCCGTATGTCTCCCAGCCCGGCGGGGGACGCGCCGGAGATGGAGGCGTGGCTAGCGCGGCGGAGAAGACGTGCGGCGTCCGGCGGAGGAGACGGACAGCACCGGCGCGGCCGCAGCTTCCACGCGGAGCGGCCGTACGTCGCACACCCCGGCGGGGACGCGCCGGCGATGGGGGTGCGGAGCGGCCGTATGCCCCCCACCCCGGCGAGAGACGCGCCGGCGATGGGACGAAGACGGCGTCCGGCGGAGAAGACGGGCGGCGTCCGACGACCGCTGGCAGCGACCGGGCAGGACTCCGGCGGTGGGGGATGCGACCTGTGCTGGCGGCGGAGAAGACGGGGGGAGCGTAGCGGACGCTCGGAGGTGCGGGGAAACACCGTCCGGATGGCAGGGGTGGACTTGGCCCAGGGCGCAGTCGTCTTCGCCAGATGTCTGTCATCCAACGGTTGGCCGATCCGGACGTCGACGGTTGTCCAAATAGCCGCCCGGGCAAACAACGACCCCATCGTCGCTTCCCTGATTTTCTTCTCCCTACGGTTGCGAGCAATCCTCTCGGCCCGCACCCTCCGTCAGGGGAGCTGAAACATCCCCCGCGTGTGACCCAATACCATCTGGGACTGTCTTTCCCGTCGGTGGGCCACCGTCACGGGCTGTTGCGTGCCTTTTTCGCGCAAGGATTTTCTCTCCTAGCCGCCGCCCATTCAGAAGTGCAACCTTTCTCTGCCCCTCAGGCCAGAGCCACCTGCGCCGCCGGCCTCCGCCACCAGCAGCGCCGCTCGCTGTTCCCAGCCTCCACACCACCGCCTCCCTAGCTATCAGCACCCGCCGCCGGCCATTGGAGCCGTCGCCCTCGCCTCCGGTCCAGACCCCAGCCCCGCCGTCCCCATCCACCAGGTTTGGATTTCCCGTTTGTCCCTCCCCTCTCAACTCATGCCCAAAGAAGTGCTCCAGATCTGAATATCCATGATTGCATAGGGTTTTGGATGTCACCAGGAAATTGGTTGCTGCTGGCATACACAAGATGATGGATCCGCAACACTGAAGGTCTCTGACAAAAATTGTTCTTTTACGTATGAGGAATTTTTAGTTTTTTTTGTATTTTTGGTCTAAATCAAATTGTATTGTTTAATTTACACCAGTTGGGAGAGGGGAAATATGGTCAGAGATAATTTCTTGAGGATCCACCATAACGGTAATGGATTTTTTTTTGCTGTACTCTATGTCCATTGCATCTGGTTAGTTATATCTCTATTTTTTTTTGCCCTACACAGTAGGGAAGCAGTATTCATGCTTTACTACTTCATAATAATGATTTCCCATGTTAACTATGTCTTACTATTAGGGTTCTGATGATAAATTGTTCATTGATTTGCATCTGGAACATATTAGTTCCATTCTTTTTACAACACAGTATAGAAATTAGTAGTTTAGTATTTAGTAGGAGCCTTTTGGACTAGGAGTTCAGTGCATCATTGCAAACTGAAAGAGCTGCACTAGGAGCCTTTTAGAGATAAATCTGATAAAATGAAATGTACTTGCTTGTTATTAGTACTGTATGAGATAGCCTAACCTACCACAAGGTAGTCATACAACCTGACATGCTTGAGGATAGTTGTCATTGCTACCTCTACCTGCTATATCTTAGGGTTATTTTGATCCAAGCCATTACAATTCTTCAACTTTAGAAATGTGCCATTACAATTCACCTATTCTGAAATATGCCATTACAATTCTCCTTCTGCCGGATATCTGCCATTTTATACGTTTTTAGAGTGTTTGGTCCCACTGTCAGTCAGTATAAATCTACACATTCTCCGTATGGACAAAAACACCCTTAGCTACATCTCTCTCTCCACTCATTGACGTGTGGGACCCACACGTCATATCCTTCTTCAACCTCTAGCAGTTTTTCTTTGTCCACCGTTCATGAAGGGAAGGGCCGGAGGTGGCGCTGCACACCCGCGCGGTGGGTGCGGCACGCACGCGCGCCCGTGGTCGCGGAGGGCCGGTGGGGCGGCGGCGCTGCACGCCCGCGAGCTCGTCTGCGGCGGCACGGCACGCCCGCGCGCCTGCGTGGCAGCAGCGGCGACACGCATGCGTGCGAGAGCAGCCCGCGGTCGCGGAGGACCGGAGGGGCAGCTGCGCTGCACGCCCGCGCTCGGCTACGGCGAGGCTGCACGCCCGCGCGCACGCGGTCACGGAGGGCTGGTGGGGCGGCGGCGCTGCACGCCCGCGCGCTCGGCGGCGGCGGCGCTGCATGCCTGCACGCTCCGCTGTGGCGGCACGTCCCGCCCGCGCGCCGGCGTGGCTGCGGCGGTGCTCCTCGGCGCGAGTGCGGCGGGGCTGCACGCCCGCGTGGCTGCGCCGGGGCTCCTCCGGTTGTCCTCTCGCTGGAGGCTGAACGGTGGAGGAAGAATGCTGGAGGTTGAAGGAGAATCTGACATGTGGGGCCCACACGTCAGTGAGTGGAAGGAGAAACAACAGGGGTGTTTTGGTCCGTACTGAAGATGTGTATACCTATACGGCCTGACAGTGGACCCAGACATCGGGAAGACGTATAAAATGACAGATATGCAGTAGAAGAAGAATTGTAATGGTATATTTCAGAATATGTGAATTGTAATGGCACATTTCAAAAGTTGAAGAATTGTAATGGCTTTGATCAAAATAACCCTATATCTTAATATTGTTTTTTTCTTTAGTTTCTTAGATGTTCAACACTAATACTTATTGCTGCAGGGTCGAGATGTGCAGTAGCGGGTCGGTTGGCATCTCCTAGATGTATTGCGTTAGTATGGCAGCTTCAGGTTTCTTCACTGATATCGGGTGGTTAGCATCACCCTATACTCAATGTTCTTGGCACTGATCCTACTAGAAGACAACTAGTGTGAAGTTGTTATTTACAATGAAATGCTTTCGATAAATTCATGGGGATTAAATCTGAACATATATTTTTGGATTTTTTACTCTACAAACCATGCGGCTGTATTTTCCTTATGGTTATGTTTGTTGCGACATTTGGGGCATATGCTACTTTAATGTTTCCTTTCACCTTATGGATATAAGTGAATCCTTTTCTTAAACCATATATGGACTGATTTAGACTTTTAGTGCTTTGACTTGTACAGAAGGTGGGCAATTGTGATACTTGAACAGAAGGTGGGAAAAGGGGAAGCATCATGTTTACTTATATTTGCTTGAGCTCCAACCGTCAAACTCAGATTTGTCCGGGTGCTGCTGCCATCTCCATCCAACCCTCACTTAAATGAAGAAATTTTGAATAGTCGGTAAGTTTTTCCTTTGTGATATCTTGCCTTACATCATTGATAACTGTGATTACGTTCTTGTCATAAAAAAATGGGAGTTTAGCTGTTACAAAATTATTTGCACGAAAATATTTTGTAGACTGCTTGTGTGATAAACTTGCTTCGTTGTGTAGTCTCCAGTAAAGTCATTTTTCTTAGTATAAATCAATTATTTTGATGTAAAGGCATGTTCTTAGATATCCATATGTATATCTATATGTTCTTAGTATAATGGTTCCTTTTGTCTTGTTTTGAATGTAGAGAGGGACCGGAGATGAGTGGTTATGCAGTAGCTGTTGTATTGCCATCAAAGGGTCTCCTAGGAATTAGTAGTTACCTACTCCCTCCATCTCTTATTAAACGTCGTTCTCACTTCCCGAGAAATAACTTAGATTAATTTTATATAAAAAACTAATAATATTTATGATACATAATTTATATCATTATATAGATTTTTTGATCCAGTTTTTTTAATAAATTTATTTGGAGACACAAATGTTATACGTATTTTGTATAAATCAAGTCAAACTTGTGGCACGGAAACCCAAAACGACATTTAATAAGGGACGGAGGGAGTAAACTTCTATTTTTACATTTGTTGAAGTGTAATTTTGCTCTTTGGACTTTACTTTTCCAAGGCAACTAGAATGTAGTTTAAGATTGATTTGTTGAACATTGTACTATCTAATGTATGTACAATTTTCATATATGATTATATGTAAATATTAATGAGTGTAACATTTACAATATTAATGAGTGTAACATTTACCGGCTGTGTGGTTGCATGATACAAATGATGTTATATGTACCAAGGCTACCAAGTGTAACATTTACTGCTTATGTGGATGTATCATGAAATGAGATACGAACCACTGATTCGATTGGTTGGATATGCAGACTTTTTCCCTGACGGTTGGCAACTGACAGGAAAGTCTCCGGGCTTTTCCTAGCGGTAAGCAACTGACGGGAAAGATTTTCATCTTTCTGACGGTTTTTGCACCAATGGGAAAGATTTATATTTCTCCTGACGGTTTTCCACCGACGGGGAAGACTTGGTGGAAAAGGAAAACCCGACGCTGAAGACCTTTCCTGACGGTTTTAACCACCGACGGGGAAGACTTTTCTTGGTGGAAAAGGAAAACCCGACGCTGAAGACCTTTCCTTTTAACCGTCAGGACCAGTCCGTGATGGCTTCCCGTTAGGAAAGATAGACTTTCCCCATCAGTCTATCCCTAACGGCATGTCCCTGACGGTTCCTGTCATGGAACACTTTCCCTGACAGTATTACACACTTTTCGTGATGGTTCCGGCCGTCAGGGAAAAAACTGGACTTAAATATATACCTTGCATAAACTGGTGATTTTGTGCAACCAATATCAGTGAAATTAAAGGCTTTATAACTAGAGAAGACACTTGAATATCTTATTCTATTCTCCATAGCGTCTGAAAGGATCAAGATGCCCAAGAGGGGCTTGAATTGGGCTTCTTTTAAATTTCTAAAGCGAAAATGTAAAACCTATCAAATGCCAATCACCCCTAGTGCCTACCGGAAGTGTATCCTAGCTAGAAAGTTGTAGCAAGCCATAGAAAGTAAGAACACCCTACTCAATTCTACTTCCAAAGGTAAGAACAAGGCGGAAAGTAAATGCTGAAATGTAAAGAGCTAGGGATAGAGACACGCGATGTTTTCCCGAGGTATCGAGGAGTCAACACTCCTCCCTAGTCCTCGTTGGAGCACATCGCAAGGTATTGCTTCCCCTCAATCCGCGCAAGGACCGAGTGCTCTCTATGGGTTGATTCTTCGTTGTTGCGGCGCGGTGAATCGCCCACAACCGATCACAACATGTGGAGGAGGGCCACCAACAAGCTCCCGGTGGTCACCAAACCTCCGATCGCCAACAAGCCGTCTAGGTGCTGTCGATCACCAAGAGTAACAAACACAAGACCTTCACTTGACCCACTCAAGGCTAGGAAGGTGGATGGATACACACTTGTCACTCATAATCAACCTAGGGAGAAAGAACATGCTTTGGATCTCACAACTATCTTCCCCACTAGGCTCTTGGTCTCTCAAGAACTCTCTCAGGCTTCCTTTAGCTAAAACAATGGCCAAGAGAGCTAACTTGGATGAGATGGGCAACTATATATAGCCCATACCCTCCAAACTAGTCGTTAGTGCCTTTTGCACTTGTCTGCGAGGCGTCGGACCGGACCAGTCGGGTCCGTCATACCATAACACGTGGTCCGGAGCTCACAGATTCAACAGGAAAGACACCGTGCAAGGGGACCTTCGGACTACTTCCATTAGTCCGGAGCTCGGCGTCGGACGAGGTCCGACGCGATGTCCGACGATTTGCACCTCTCTGTTGTGTGTCGACTAGCCGTTGGACTAGATCGTCGGACTAGTCCGAAGCCTCTTCTCAGGCTCTGCACCAACTCTCAGGCAACCGGACAAATCACCTATGATCTGATGCCCTCCGGACATGTTGTCCGGAGCTTCTTTCTTAGCTCACTGCCTAAGGTAGGCCGTCGGACCTCTTCCAATGGTCCGATGCCTTCAAGGCCAACTGGTCCGGAGCCTCTCTGACCACCTTCTTCACTTCTTTTCACTAAGACTTTTGAAGGGGTTTTGCTCCTACCATCTCAAGGGTTGTTTGTAGGTTATCTAGGACAAGTTATGACAAGTGTGCATACACCAACATTCCCAAACTCTCCAAGGTCAAGCTACTAATCTCATACCCCCCCTTAATAGTACGGCCAAAGGAAAAAGAAAGCCCTAGTCTATACTTAGTGCCCTTCTCACACCTTAGTGGCACTAAGACTATCCTAGTCTTCAACCTTGAGCTTCACATTTTGAAAACCCAAACGAAATCCATCTTGGGGCCATGAATACCATTAAGCCCATTCACTTGCTATCACATATGACCTAACTCAAATACTTTTGCCTCTACAAAATACACGTTAGTCATAGTGATCTAGCATTGTCGTTAATATCCTAAACCAATGGGGCCTAGATGCTTCAGTGTCTCATTATTTCTCTTGGGTTAAACATGTTAAACCAGCCATTTCTTTATCTCCCTAATCTCTCTAAGTATCTTGAGATGTGATGTTTCATGTGTTGGATGAGATGGAAGATTGTTGCAGATGTGTGGACGAGATGTTAGAGATTTATGACAAGAACACATAAATGACACAAAACATGGTTTGAGGCGCATGGTTTTTGACACTAGCTTTTTTCATCATCTATGTGCCACAAGTGCTAATATGTGACATAAATTCCATATATTATGACACGTGAATGGTCATGAACCCTCGTATCTCTTGTAGTGCCACTAGGCCTAAGGGGGATTGTTTTGCTAGCGATTAGATCCCCATGGGGAATAAATAGACCACATCCCAATCCCCTAAGGGCTAGTTTGGAAGTAGAGGGGCCTTTAGTCCTAGCAAGGAAAGCCCTTAGAAGGATTGTTATGGTAATTCAATTCCCTAGGTAGCCATTCCTCCACCTGAGTTCTTCACCTATCGCTGCTTGGACGAAGGTATTGGCGAAGGCTAATAGCGGAAACGACATAAGGACTCGTGACCTCGCGATGAGTGGAGAGGCCAGGAAATGCTCTTGGAGTCTTCAGTCGTGGATTTCTCCCTTGTGAAAAAGCAGGGAAAGGGCTGATATTCCGCGTCTTCATAATTTTTTAGATACAACAGAAAATCACCCTAGAGAGATCAATCTGTGGGTTACTCGGCCCGAAAAATTATGGGGAACCTAACAAGGTTACGTGCTTCCAAATAGCCCTAATAGGAGATCTTCCCATGGAGACCGGGTCCTATTGCCATCTTTAAACACTCTGCAGGTTAGACATTCTGAACCACCTTGTGCATGCATGGTCGGTTGCATGCAGCAGCGAGTTTTGCAACATGCACCACCACTCCAAATCATTTCTTTCCCTACGGCTAGGACGAGTTCCCTTGGTTGGGAATCTCCCATCAGGAGCGCTCTCCCTTCCCTAACGTTTAGACTAAACCGAGGCAGAAAGCTACCAGACCCATCAGGAACACTGCATGCACCCTTGAAAACAAAATTTGTGTCCTCCACTCCTCAGTATGGCCCACTCGTAAGTGAGCGGTGAAAAAAGAAGGGCACAAATAGAAGCCGACGGACGTGCGAGGTAAAATTTTTGCAAGCTTATCCTTTCACCTCACCGGCTCACCTATCCAACTTCTCCCCATCCCCAAATTTATTTTTCTCTTCCTCTCTCCTTTCTCTCTCGTCAGACGATAGCGAGCACAACATGGCGGCAGGCGTGGATGTCGCCACCGCACATCCTGAGATCTGGTGAGATGCAGTCCTCTCTCATGGCTTTTGCCTTCCCTTCCTCTCTTTCTCTTGGCTTCTCCCTTTCCTTCCCACTTAGGGTTGCCATTGCCGTCGCTCCCCCAAGATCCAACAAGGTGAACTCCTCGCTCTCCCCGTGGAGATCCACGGTGTGGCGGCGGTGCGGCGCTGCACAAGCACCTCCTCCCCATGCAGATCCACGGTGTGGTGGTGGTGCGGCGCTGCATGAGCGCCTCCTCTCTTGGTATATCTATGGTGTGGCGAAATCACACGAGGTCCTAATCCTACCTGCTCAGGTCAAGGCATATTGGCGCTGCAAGAGGTATGTACCCAACCATGGATGAGAAACTCAAGGTCTGGCAGATCCTCATCATAGACACACTCGAGCCTACGAGATCTGAATGTTCTTAGATTTTTTAGGCAATATATTTACCCTTTCATCTAGAATGTAGCCAATGTATGACTTAGTGAGACAGTAGCTTCATATATATTGCTAGATGTATGACTTAGCTAGCAACTTAGGTTCTCTGCTAACTTTGTTTTGCAACTAAGCAGTTTCTTCATGTATGACCACTACGTCAAAACGGATTTTGCGTGTCGGTCAAAATCTGTTTTTCGCAGCGGGCAATCGCGTCCGCTGTGATGACAAGGCCACGGTAAATGTGGCGTTTACCGTGGCGGTTGCAAGTGCTCGCTGTGAAAAACCGATTAACCGCAGCGAGCAACATAAGAAGCCCGCTGCGGTTAATCCTACCAAAAAAATAAAAAAGAAAAAACCCTAGAGCCTAGAAGCGACCCGCGCCGTGGCCCCGCGACCCGCGCCGCCAAGGCCCACCCGCCGCCGCCCGTGCGAGCAGCGCGCCGCAGTCATCGAGCTCCGCGCCCCCCGCCGGCCGTGAGCCGCACCCATGGCCGCCTGCGAGCCCCACGCCGGGGACCCGCATGCCGCCGCTCCGCGTGTCGCTGCCAACGAGCCCCGCGCCGTGGACCCGCGAGCCCCGCGCCTGCGCGGCCCCGCGCGCAGCCTCTGGAGTCCGCGCCGCGCGAGAGAGGGGGTGCTGAGGGGGCTGAGGGAGAGAGAGAGGATGGGTGTTGGTATTTCTTATGACTATTGGATAAATCCGCAAGCGCACAGATTATACCATTGTAGCACTTCACCGGGAGTATTCCAGGTATCGTATTTTCCTCGGGGAACGAGAAGTGAGTTAACTAGGAATATGGATATGTCCTATGATGGATCAAGGGAGACTATGATAACTGGGTTGAGAGGTTTGATATAGCAAAGAACTCTAACAAGGGATAACTGGTTATACTAACCTTATCGGCCCTTCTCTTGCAGGAGGCGATGGGATAGATCAGAAAGAGGGCAAAACTCTAACCGGACCGCGCCATCATGTTGTATTGAGACCCTACCTTTTAAGAACTTATCTTACACACGTGGTGGAATACAAAGACTAGATAGGGCTATCACTACCTACTAGCTACCACAAACAATCCGTGCGATAAGCGGTTTACAAAGGCAAGATCTAGTCTAGACACCACGTCTACACTATTCTTACTACTTTAACCCTTTGCATAAGATTAAAGCACTCTACTTAAAGTAAAACGATAAACAAGCACGAAAAGATGTATAACAGTTATGCCAGAAGTAGAATATCAAATACTATAAAGAACTCGGATGTATCACTTACAAGTGCTGAACTTACAAGAGACTCGCATCCGCCGAGGAAGAACTCTGGAGAAGACGCCAGACAAGCCCGACTCTCCTCCAGACTCTCCTCACTCTCCTCCAACTAGCATAGACTACTGAAGAGATCTGCTAAGAGACTAAGGAGTAGTGTTTCTCCAATGAGGCATGAGTGAGAGTGAAGGCCTAGGGGGCTATTTATAGCTAGAGGTGGAGTAGGGGCTACTCCGGTGCCACGTCAGCGATCCGCGCCACCTCCATCAGCCACCGTAGGATCAAACCGTCCTTGCAACCACCTTAGATCAACGGTGGAGATCAATTGGATGCATGGAGGCATGCAGGAAGTTGGTGGGGAGGTCGGTGCACCTTTTGGGCACCTGGCCACGGTCGGCCGACCGCCCAATGGCAGGTGGGCCCTGCCACTTTCCCTCAGGAGGTGTCCCCACATCACAAGGGGCATATGGGTGGCCTGTGGGCCCATACCCACAGTCACCCGACCACATATAGTGGTCTGTGGGCCCCTCCGCTCCTTCTGGATGATGGCCCACTGGTTAGGGACCAAGTGGTGGCCTGGTGGGCCCACCTTGAGGTCGGTCGACCCCCATGTGGGGCCTCTGGCCCACCTCTGCCTCTTGGGTGCTGGTCCCTCTTGTCATATGCGTTGGATGTTGATTCTGAGTTGATTTGTCATGCTAATCTTCTTGATGTGGGCCCATGGATCCTCGTGATGCGAATCTGAACCATTGGGAGAAAACACACTTGGATCCAAGGGGTAGAAAGTGCTCTAGAAGGTGGTTCTTGGATCATGGGGGCTTGGGAAGTCTAGTGGTCCCACAGGGTGGTCGGCCGACCCCCTAAGTGGGCCCACTAGCTCCCAAAAGTCCCCATTTGTCATTCCCTGCACTCAAATAGTCAAGGGACTTCTGGAACTAGTTATTGGGTAAAATATGTTCATGTGATACTTGTTTTCCTTTGAATATGAGGATGTTGATGGTACTTTGATGGTGACAAAATAGCTCGTAATTACCATAAAAAATGGGCTGCTTGTGGGAAACCCTAAGTTCTGCTTTTATAGGTGTTGCGGCTATTGGGCCTCACCCTGGGCCTAATGGGCTTTGGCCTTAACCATGGCGGGCCTTATAAGATGCCCGCTGTGGTAAATTGATTTACCGCAGCGGGCACGTTAAGACGTCCGCTGTGGTAAATAGGGTATTTACTGCAGCGGAGTCTTAACGTGCCCGCTGCGGTAAATCAATTTACCGCAGCGAACAAAAATGCCCGTCACGGTTAATAAAAAGATATGTGCTGTGGCAAACCATGGGATTTTTCACAGCGGGCAAAACAAGTGTCCGCCACGGAGGGCTTTTAGGCAACGCTACGGAAGCTCGATTTTGACGTAGTGGACTTCGATTGGCATATGTTTCCAAATGTACAAATTTTTAGTGATGATGATGATATAGACTCCTGCAAATAACATTTATTTTGTGCTCATGGTTGAATACTTTATTGAGCTATGTGGTAGTTTGAGTGGATTTAAATTATTTGAATGGGAGGTTGAACATTAGGACAATTTATGTTGGGTTCTTGATGTTGTATTACTGTAAAAATACTTCACTCATGGTTGGGTACCGTCAGGGAAGGAAAAATGGTTTTCCTGACAATTCTTCATCTATGGGGAAGCCAAACAAGATCTCTGATGGTCAGATACCGACGGGAAAGGTTTGAAACACTCCTAACGGATGCTACCGACAACGAAAGCTATCAGTGATGTTGTGCAGAAAATGGACGGGTAAGTTATCCCTAATGGTTTTCCCTGTCAGGAAATGTTCCGTGTCAGATCCCATCAGAGAAGGTAGACTTTCCCTGTCAGTTTTTTCCTGACGGCTCATTCCCTGATGGTAACCATCATGGACGGTCTTCCCTGATGTTTTTTGGCACTTTCCCTGACGGAACCGGCCGTCATGAAATTTTTTTCTGGGGTAGTGCACCAAAGCATCACGCGCACAAGCTGTTCCACTTTCTCCATTTCTTCAGCGGTGACAATGTCATCGATCGACATCATGCATGGTGGGGGCATTAGCTTCTGATCCATCCTCAGTGTGCCACCCCATCACTAGCTATGCCTCCCATCCAACCACTAGTTGTGCCTCCCATCCCACCACTAGTTGTGCATGTTGGAGAATGTTCAGCTGCAACAGGGGGTGCTGGACACCTTTGTTTGGAGCTTAACAAGTGATCAACAATACTTGACATCCTCAGCATATGGTGCCATGTTCCTGGGTTCTTCGGTGCCTTTAGGTGCAAAGCAACTTTGGAAAACTTTGGCGCCCCCACGAGTCAAGTTCTTCTTTTGGCTTGTCATGCATGGTCAATGCTGGATAACGGACAGAAGGTTCCACCATGGCCTGCAGGACAACAATACTTGTATCATCTGTGACCAGGCAGCAGAGACAATTGGGCATATCATCCTTGGCCGCGTCTTCAGTAGATAAGTATGGTCGCTATGTCTGAAAAGCTTCTGTGTGCATGACCTGGCGATCATCCAGGATGATGATGTGATGCCATGGTGGACTACCTCCAGGAAGTTGGTGCCCAAGGCCATTCGACGAGGTTTTGACTCCCTCTTCTTCTTAGTTGGCTGGTTTCTTTGGAAGGAGCGAAATGCAAGAACTTTTGACACAGCCATGATGTCGCCGACACAACTGCTTGAGTTGATTGAAAGGGAGATCACGCTTCACTGCGTTGCAGAATACCGACATTTGAGGAAGTTTGACTCGCTACATCGTCCGGCTTGAGTTGTTGTAACAGCTTAGTCGCGGATTTGTTTCTTTTGTAATCACAATCGCGTGCACTAGGTGAGGAGGTTTATGAGCTTCGGTTATCTATGGATCACTGTAGCTTCATTTTGATGTAACAAACTTTCTACCTCTGCTTAATGAAATACATGCCAAGGCATGTTCACGAAAAAAAACAAATGGTTGATAGTTGTGGAGCTAGGTAGGGGGTTGTCATGCTTTATTTGTTGCCAATGAGCATTGGATGGCTTTTTTTATCCACCAAACTCTGGTACATTACTCCATGGTGGAACCATATAGCTTGCTCTCAGGTTGTCTTCTACCTAGTCCTTCCTCTTATTTGGAAGCCAAGGTTTCATCACCTACTCGCCCGGTCATCTTTTAGCTCTAGGATTAGGCACTGCCCAGTGCCCATATCCCTAGAAGTCCTATGGCACTCAGCCTGGGCGTTCGGTTTAAACCGACGGTTCGGTTCGGTTTTTTTGGTTTCATAAAACTTCGGTTTCTAGGAAATGGTCACCGATCGATTTGTAAGAAACACAGAAACCGACAATTTCGGTTTCGGTTTTGTAGTTCGGTTTTTCGGTTTAACCCGAATAAACCGAGGCAGAAAAAACAGAAAAAAGCAGGCACAACTGCACAAGGATTCTGCGCTGCCGCCGCTGCCCCGTGTGGCCACCGCCCAACGCAGCCCCGTGCGGCCACCTCACGACCACCGCCCGCAGCAGCCCTGCGCGGCCACCGCCTGCCGCAGCCCCGCGCAGGCGCTGCCACCTCACGACCACCGCCCGCCGCAGCCCCGCGCGGCCACCGACGTCGCGCCATGGCGCCGCTGTCACCTCCGATCCGTGGATTAGGGTTGGGACTTGAGAGTGGATGGAGAGAGAGAGAGACTCAGAGTGAGGAGACCGTGGAGCGTGGGCTACATGGAGTCTTGAGTGCTGCTGGCCTGGTGGGCTAACTGCCTAAGTGGGATGGATGACTGGTGGGCTGTGGCTGTGGACTCGCACACGGCACACAGACTTGCTTCATTGCTTGCGATTGCGAATTTATTCGGTTCTTCAGTGTATCGGTTCGGTTCGGAGTAGAAACCGCAGCCGAAGCTGAACACCGAACAACACATAATTGGAAACCGAAACCGAACCGAAATGTCGAAACCGACATTTCGGTTCGGTTTTCGGTGAAAATGTGCCCAGGCTGGTATGGCACACCGTTCCCAAAGGCGGGGTCCTTTATGGTATCAATGTTGTGGCCCTCACGTGCCACCCTAGCGCTAGCCTTGGTGCCTACCCTTTGTTTGAGGAGAACTGCCGTCGAGCCTTCTACTCATTAGTTGACATATTCTCCCAGCTCTCTAGCAGGAACCACTACAGGAAACAACACCGTTGTCGAGTGTCTAACGCGTTGCCGAGTGCCAAATATCGGACACTCGGCAAAGAGCTCTTTGTCGAGTGCAGGTCAACCTGACACTTGGCAAAGATGTACACTGGGCAAATCGGCTCTTTGCCGAGTGCCGACCAGGTGGCCCTCGACAAAGAATTTTCCAAAAAAGAAAATTAATTTCTTTGCCGAGTGCATGACCGCTGGCACTCGGCAAAGAATTTTTCAAATAAAAATTAATTTCTTTGTCGAGTGCATGCCATCTGGCGAAGAATTTTCAAAAAAACATATTTAATTTGTTTGCCGAGTGCTTACCAGGTGGCACTCGGCAAAGAATATTCCAAAAAAAAATAATTTTATTTCTTTGTCGAGTGTCTGCAACGTCAGCACTCGGCAAAGAAACCGTCAACTTGACGGTCGCTGTTTTTCTTTGTCGAGTGCTGACTTGACACTTGGCAAAGGCTTTGTGGAGTGCCCGATATCTGGCACTCGACAAAGAATTCTTTGTCGACTAATTCTTTGCCGAGTGGGCTCTGCTGTACCCTGTAGTGAATGTAGTGAACTGATGTCGCCGAAGGGGGATTCTTTGGATCCGGAAATCGAACTCTTGCTCGGCTTAAGGAGTACATGTCACTACTCCAAGAAACCAAATCACTGTCGGATCAAAAACCTCCATCGCTGCCGGATTTTGAACCGGCACAAAGAGGCAGTGATGAGGGGTCACATCACTGCCGGTTCGAAATCACGTTTTTAAAATTGAAAAAATTCAAATTCGGGGAGAGGACACCAGGAACCCGCCCGTCTCCATCGCAAGTCGCGCATTTTTTTCGCCTAAAAATTGCGAACACGCTCCGGAGAGGATTCGAACCTCAGACCTCAGCCTCGCGCAGTATCTCCTCTATCATTCCACCCATGACTCACTTGTGTCTAGATTCGGTTTTAGTTCACCCTACTCTATACTAAACCGAGTGTAAATTGATTGTTTGAGCCATTAAACGATTTCAAATGAAAAAGTTGTCAACTACAAAGTTTCATAACTTTTCTAGATCTACAACTTTCATGTAGCAAGTTTTTCCATCCAAGATTGTTTACAAAATTTTGAATTTCAAATTTGACACATTCGAACGTATTTTTTATGACAAGATGATTTCAAATGAAAAAGTTGTCAACTATAAAGTTTCATAACTTTTCGAGATCTACAACTTTCATGTAGAAAGTTTTTCCATCCGAGATCATTTACAAAAATAAAAAAAATTAAGTTTACAGGTACATCAGTGGCGGTTCAAGCTACGGACCGACAGTGAAGGTCCTCATCACTGCCGTTTCGTGGCTGGAACCGACAGTGAAAGTGTCCAGCATCACTGCCGTTTCGTGGCTGGAACCGACAGTGAAAGTGTCCAGGTTATCACTGCCGGTTCCAGCCACGAACCGGCAGTGATGAGGAGCTTCACTGCCGGTTCGTGGCTGGAACCGGCACTGAAAGCGCAGAGAGTCCTTCACTGATTTTTCCAGCCACAAATCGGCAGTGATGAGGAGCTTCACTGCCTGTTCGGCCCCGACCCAGCAGTGAAGAGGCATCACTGCCGGCCCAAACAAAACCGACAGTGATGAGCCCGATTCTGTAGTAGTGTGTTTTGAGGTAGAGCTTGCACATCGAATGACCAGCTAGCCAGCCTATCAGTTGTGAGTTTAATCCTCTGAAGTGGATGTTTTTTGTTTAGGAGGTATCTTAAGATGTATGTATCTCTAACTGGCCGATTAGCACATACCATTTGACAATGGTGGTCGAAAGTGCCCACCTCTGTTATTAGAAAAGGTTGCCTCTGAAATTGCTTTTTTACTAGTGTTAGTGAGGACCAGTGGTATTCCTTAATAAGTAACAGGACAAATAAACACTAATATATATATATTTATGAAAAAAAATAATTTCATTACCTTCACAAGCAAGATCGCGCCTCAACAGCTTTTTCCCCCTTCTGAATGGTTCTGATGTGGTGAACAGCTTCTGACCAATATGACTTTTTATTTTCTATAGGAATATCACATCTAATTGTAAAGAAGAATGTCATTGGTGAGCCTATCAAATGACAATAAAAATTGTAGAAGATCTTATTTATAGCAAGTAGGTACATATGGAAAATGACAAACTCTGATCGATCCATGTCTCATTCAATCTTAATAAGCTGTGGAATTATTAAAGGTGAGGATTCCATGTAGCACTCTGCAGGGTCAGGCAGTGCCTGAACTTGAGCCCAATCACTGGTCTCCAGCATCTGAACCACCTGGTGCATGGTAGGTCGCAGCAGCGGGTTGGGTTCCATGCACCACAGCGCCACCCGCGCGAACTGCTCCACCTGCTCCATGTCTCCAACTCCGGCGGTGCCAACGTCGTCGGCATCATGGTGAAGCATCAGCTCCGTCCTCCGTGCGACAACTAGCTGCGCCGCCCATCCGAACAGCGTGACCGTCGTTGTCTCATCATCATCTTCAGCTCCAGTTCCTGCTCCTGCTCCAGGAGGCAGGTAATTCACCAAGGGGTCCTGGCACCTCCGGCAAGAGATCAACTCCAGCAGCAGGACGCCGAAGCTGTACACATCTACCTTGGTGTCCACACGTGCATCACCGCGGAGCCACTCGGGCGCGATGTACCCTCTAGTGCCCCTGACATGGGTCACCGTTGTGTGCACCTGCTGGCTCCCGAGCAGCTTGGAGATCCCAAAGTCAGTGATCCTCGCGATGCCATGGCCATCTATCAGGATGTTGTCGGGCTTGATATCACAATGGATGACCGGGGTGCTGCAGCCGTCGTGGAGGTACTCGAGCCCCCGAGCAACTGCGAGAGCGGCCTCAGCGCGTTGGCGCCACGGAAGCCGCTTCTCGGCTTTGAAGAGGAAGCTGCGGAGTGAGCCTCCTGGCATGAACTCGAACACGAGCATCCGATGCTTGCCTTCCTTGCAGTAGCCGATCATGCGGACCAGGTACCGGTGGTGGATCTGCCCGATGGACTGCACCTCGTTTGTGAACTCCTGCTCGCTGTAGTCGTTGGAGTCAATGAGCTTCTTCACCGCGATGAGAAGCGGCTGCGGCGATGATCTCATCATCGTGCCTTTGTAGACCTCTCCGAAGCTCCCTTTGCCCAGCAGCTCCTTGAAGCCATTGGTGGCCTGGTAGAGCTCCTTCCAGCTGAACGCCCTCACGGCACTGGAGCTCAAAGACTGCTGCCTGCTATCTCTTCTGTTCCTTATGATGTAAGCCAGGAGGACACCGACAGTGATGAACAGAAGAGAGGCCAGCAGCGGGGTTGGGGTTTTCCCTGCACCCACCCAAAAACGGCCCACCCGCGCGAACTGCTCCCCCCCTGCTCCATGTCTCCAAACTCCGGCGGGGGCCAACGTCGTCGGCAAACAAAGGTGAAACATCAGCCCGTCCTCCGTGCGACAACTAGCCCGCGCCGCCCATCCGAACCAAAACGTGACCGTTTTTTTCTCATCATCATCTTCAGCCCATTTCCCGCTTCCCCGCTCCCCGGGGGCAGGTTTTTAAATTCCCCCAAGGGGTCCTGGCCCACCTCCGGGGAAGAATCAACTCCAGGGAGCAGGACGCCGAACTGTACAAAAAACTAAACCCTTTGGGGTCCCAACACGGCATCACCGGGGGGAAGGGGCCCCTCGGGGGGCGATGGGGACCCTCTAGTTTCCCCCCGACATGGGTCCCAAAACCCTTGTGGGGCACCCCGCTGGCTCCCGAGCAGCTTGGAGATCCCAAAGGGCAGTGATCCTCGGGGATGGGCCCTGGCCATCTATCAGGATGTTGTCGGGCTTGATATCACAATGGATTTTACCGGGGGGCT